>JABCMJ010003984.1:0-35198 GCA_014822125.1 Arbutus unedo
CGTCGGAGCACACGGGGAACTCGTCTAGGCCTGGTGTCGATGTTGGGTGGTCTTGATTGTAAGCTGGACCTCCTTGCATTGACTCCCAGAAAATGTCACCCGGCTCCGCGTGAACATGTCTATGGCCGGTGGAAACGTCGAGTGTGTTTATGGCAATTTCTCCCTGAACGATTGACCGTCGTCGACGACCATTCTTCGCGACAACAAAAATCTCGGGAGTGTAACCTGAGATAGTTTGTGAAACCTCGAACATAATATCCACTGTTGCATCATCCACGAGGTCCAAAGCTGCATATGTGTAATGGGTGTGGGGATAACTCAGCACTGGATATCGAAAAGTCATTTTCATGTGTTGTCCCCCAACATCAGCTGCGCATCGTATTCTATTTCTTAATTCGTCGACTCCTATTCCGCTTCCAAGTGGGAGAATTATCGTTGATCCACGGAAGACACTAATCAAGTCAATGCCTTCAGCACCAACCGCCCTAACCCAATCGGGTGCCGGCTTAGGCCCAAGCAAACGCTTGAAACTCCGTTCCTACACCCCAAAATACGACAACGATTAGAAATGATGAGCAACCTAAAACAATTGAACGACGAAAATGATTAATGCAATTGTCTTACCATATAACCAGTACAAGCACCCAACCGGCTAATATACCGTCGTGTCCGCCGTTCATACCATGACCGATATGGGTCATCCAAGGGGTAGACCCCATCATCAGGAACATCAACTAGCACGACACGCTGGAGGCGCTGTTCCCACTCCGCTATCTCTTTCGCCCGGGCCATAATCCAATCCTTCGTGCTAGCGCGCATGTCCTAGCCGTGGGGGGATAAAGCAACCGAGATGGACCGGGCACTCCCTGTCTATAACCAAACTGTCTCAAGACCTGATCCGGCTGGTGCATCTCAACTGTCGCAAACTGAATAAGCGGGACACAAGCTGTCCGAACAGTTGCGCCCGCCCGACAAAAACCCGGTAGTTTGTCTATAAGGTCAGTGCCATACGGCTGCCAAACAAACTGCACAAACACAACAAAATATTGAAAGATTATAAATATATGTATCCAAAAATACGATATTAGTTTTAAATATTATTCCATACTACTTCGGTGTCAAGCCCGATATCTAACGTGTACCGATACGCACTAACCACGTGCATCGCAAAATCTCTTGCCTGGAAGTCATCACGCCAGCTACACCCACACAACATTAATGTATATGTCAAAACAAATACAAAAATAATTATTTACAATTAACATAAACATCTATGAACAACTATTTACGCATAATTAAGTACTAACTTGCATAACAGGGGACAGTCACCAGGAAGCGGCACCCTCCCTCTGCGACGTGGAGACAAGTGTGTGAGTTGATCTCATGCCCAAATTTGAAGCAGGATAAAGGATCCCCCAACATCCTTTTACCCAATAGTGGCACCGTGACATAATTGATTGTATAGGACCGCTAGGGTAGCTGAACCCCAACTGTAAGTATCGGCCTCCTCAAAGTCCCGTAGCAGAGGCAAGTAGCAAAAATGCACGAACGTAGTAGAATGGTCCGCGAAAATCGTGCCCCCCAAAAGCTGTAGCAAGTACCCCCGTGCCTGTTGTGCGACAACCTCCGGTGTAGCATCCTCTGTGACCACACCATCAAAATTGGCCCGAAGCCAACCCATCTTAACCCTACCCCCCCTTATGACAGCTGGCGGTGGCCGGACCCCTAAAAGCTCCTCGCACATGTTCCCCCAGTCATAGTCCACGCGTCCCGTGACCGGCCTACCATGAACCGGTAATCCCAAAATGAGCTCAACGTCCTGAAGGGTCACAGTAGCCTCTCCCCACCGTAGGTGGAACGTGTGCGTCTCTGGCCGCCACCGCTCCACTAATGCGGTCACCAGTCCACAGTCCAACGAACGGAATGGAACGTCGTGCAACCCTTGCAAACCAGCTTGCCGAATCAAGCCGAGAACTCTAGGTGAAACAACAACTTGGCGACGCAGAACCGCCTCACAATGCCTAAACCTAAGTACAAAAGAGTCCATTAGGCTGTGTCCCTGAAATATAAATAAATTTCTTAGACAAATGTAATACTGCATTCAATCTTCCATACAATAAAAATTAATGCATCTATTACATAATTATTCTTTACCCCGGCGGCCCATATGTCCTCTGAACGGTGTTGGTGCTGTAACGTAAGCAAATCCGGCTCGATTGGACCAGGATCCATATGCCTATTTTCAAATACAAAATTGGTGAATTTCATTCAACTAACAACGTTAGAAATGAAAATTACAAATGAAAATGTTAATTGTTATGACAAATATGAAAATTAAAAATGTTAATTGATTTACTTTCAATATGGAATTTAGTGTCAATTGTTTCACTTTAAGAATTAATAGAATTAAAGATGTAAGTTTTCCTGTGAAAAAATTGTGTTCAAATTTTTTACACAGTTTTCGTATATAATATGTTGTCAATATGAAATTGTACTCACATTCAATCGGTTGTTATACAGTTTCTATGTCCAACACAAAGTATTTTTCGGGGGCCCCACACTATCCTCCCTTGTCTTCAAAGAATTTATTTGTAAAAAATAAATACTTAACAAATAAATCACTTAATTTGTCTTTAACAAATTATTTGCTAATCTGATGAATGTTTTTTAGTCTTTTAATTCTACCATACAATACGCACTAATTGAGTAAATATATTTTAAAAAACTCAATTTTAATTTTTTTCCAAACCAACCATAAATAATGCATTATCAACGGTGGGGCAGCCTTTCTCATCCTTCGAACCATAAGAGCTGTTAAAGGGCAGCATTTCTCATCCTCAAAGTTTTTTTATTAGGACGACTTACCTCCCTTATGGATATTTCTCTGTTTGGTAAAAAGATTAAAAATCTATAATCTAGAAATGATTAGTTAAAAAAATATAAAAACAAAAAAAATATTTTAGTTTCTAAAATACAAAATTTCATATTCATTATAAAATTGATCTACAAAATCTATGGTCTACAAATGAATTTTTTTTTAAATTTTGGTCTTTATTTTTAGGGTAGAAAATCTATGGTGTAGACAAATGTCAAAAATTTACACTAACTTAATTACAATGAAATTTTTTTGTTCAAAATAAAGACAAAAAATTTACCCAAATTTTTTAACTTGATTAGAAAACATCTACCGTAAAAGTAATTCTTTTTACTCTAATAATTGGTTTTAAAAATTTTGATTAGTTAAGAAAAATGGTTCATTTTGTCAAAAAAAATGATTAGTTCAAAAATATTATAATTTTCTTAAAATTTTAAAAAAGGGCATACTCCAAGTCAAAAAGTTAACACATTCAAGCAAAAAATAAAAAATACTGCATAAATTGATCAAGTTTAACTTATTCATAAAAAATAAATGCATATTACACACAACATTTCCATAGCAATTAAAAGGATTCATTGGGGAATAAAAATAGTTCATTAAAAAAAGATAAAAGTATTTTTATTAGGCGACTGTAACAATTCTAAAAAATCAAAATTTTCATCACCGAACGAATAATACTTACCAACTTTGTTTAGTAAGACACTAAGAAACGTCAAAATCATTAACAAAATTTTATTTTGATAATTCTGAGTTCATAGTTAATTTCAAAATAATTTTTCAAGTAAGCTGTAAATTTTTAGTATTTTTTCGAGAATAAAATTTGAAAAGCGCCACCTAAAGGGGGTTCGAATGAGCAATGTCGATTTTTTTTCTCCAAACTTGAGCGGCATTATATCATGTGACGAATATGAATATTTTTGCATGATTCAAGACATTTTTATTTTGGATGAGATGATTTTAATAAGAGTTGTTGGGATAAAATAAGAAATTCATTAATGCAATTTTATTTTGATAATTCTAAGTTCATGGTTAATCTCGAAATAATTTTTCAAGTCAACGGTCAACTTTTTAGTATTTGTTTGAGAATAAAATTCAGAAAACATGACCAAAAGAGATTCAAATGAGCGGTGTCGGTCACTTTTTTTTCTCCAAAGTTGAGCGGCACTAAGTCATTTGATGAATGCGAATATTTTTTGATAATTTTAGAGATTTTTAACTTTATTTTATATATTTTTGGATGAGGTGATTTTTAACCTCATAGTTGAGCCAAGTATAACCTTTGGAGTACAAATTGAAACGACGGAGTTTAGTCATAAATTACGTGGTTTAGCCACGCAGCCAGATCCGAAATTAGTAATCACAAAATGCAACCAAATATTGGCTATTCCAAGTGTTAACCAAAATTCAGTTCAAACAAGTTCAAAATTAGTTATTCCCACTGAATGATAACGTCAAGCCCCATAATTTGAAATCCATATCAGTTTCAGCATCGTTTCAAATCGTGCCATTGTAGCAAATAATATGAATACAACATATATAGGTCTCTCAAACGTGAGCAATCTACTTCAACTCTAACAATCATAGTAACAAGCTATATATATATATATATATATATATATATATATACACACACACACACACACACATACATAAACTACACTGGCTGTTATACATATACGCTATATACACACATATCGTGTACACAATGTACGTACGCTATATATACGATAAACATATAAAACATACGGTAACCCAAAATACGCACATCAAACAAATCCCAAAATCGGAAACCCAAAAAAAAATTATTGCTCGATAATGGGAGACTTGTATACCTTGTGATTTCATGGACCGAGAGAAGAGAGGGAGGACGACGACCGCCGGAAATATGCCTGCTGGCCGGAGAACCTTGACGACGGACGCTGCGAGGGAGATGACGAACTTGTACGTTTGTGTGAAATACGTTTTACTTGCTGTCAAACGTTTGGTTTTACCCAAATACGCCGATCATGTTGACGTACAATACACGCGGGGAACTGTAGCGTGTCAAATACGCCATTAAAATTGATGTACAACGATAAAAAAATGTTTGGTTTTACCCAAATACGCAGATCATTTTGACGTACAATACACTCGGGGAACTGTACTGTCTCAAAAACGCCAACCATGATGGCGTACAATATGTACGCCACAAAGAGTAACGTACAAATAATCCACGTTGGAACCCCAATGCCATGTCACCTAAAGACGCCATCACTAATGGCGTTTTGCTCTATTTTTATGAATAGTTTTAGAACTACCCTATTCCGCTAACTAGTTACAAGAAATCACCTATTTTGAGGAAAAATTTGAGTTTCACGTACATCTAATAATTCTAAAAACATCTATGTAATCTGTGTCTCTAAAGCCGGTGTTTGAAGACTTACCGACCATTTTTTGCTATGTACTCATTTTTGTTCTCGGGTGAAGTTGCAAAATAATGGGGCATGGGTTTACCCTTTTTTTTCCCCTTAATTTGATGGTGTTCAAAATCGGATAGAAACTTTCAATGCTCTTATCAGCCCAGGATGTTTTTCGACAATAGCCTATTCGACGACTAGGTAAGATCACTGATTTAGAAGAGTTTGAATGTATTTGTATTTATTTTGACAATAGTCTGACAATATACCTTTGCCACACTACATCACCATGCCGATCGCGCGCATCATTCTTCAGATGAACGGTCCGTTTATTTATAACTCTTATCTTCGAGATGCGGAGCGTCCTCAAGTTTCATGCGTGGGATCCTGCCGAATGGTTCTCGTGAATTGTTCTCTTTTTTTTTGTTAACCGAGTTACCCAGATCAACTTGGGACCAAGCTGGGGTAAAGTTTAGGGAGTACCAATCTCAATGCAAATTAATCCTCGAGATCCTGAGCTTATCGACTGAGCAAAGACATAGTTGCCCCTCCTTGTTGCCAACGAGATTCGACATTAGGACATTCAGATTTACAGCTTGCCCGAATCTCCACCCGAGCAACCCCTTAGGGTTGAATTGTTCTTCTTTACTGAGCTTTACTAAGCAATATGTGATTCGGGTGACCGAGTGTTAGCTGGTGCTTCAAGATTTACGCCTAAGCACTTGGCTCTAAGTGGCCGAGTGATGAGCTAATTTGGACTCATTCATTGTCCATCATTAGCAATTCGGGCGTGAGCCTAGAAGCATGAAATCTATTTTCAAGAAATGGCGGTTGCCCTACATTACATGTTGAACTCTTTGATCATGATGCTTCCCATGATGGACGGTCAATATGAACGCTACTAGGTTTTGATTTGGGAATGAGCCTTCGTTTCAAGAAAAGTCCATTCCCCAAACTCACTCTCAGTGGGGGTAAGGCGAGCAATAAAAAAATAGAATCAAGAAATGCTCGACACGGTGCCCGAACTAAAGCAGCTTTCATTCTAACAATTGAGTATGTCGACACAAAAGGCCGAAATGCTATGCCAAGCAAAATGCAAGAAGTACCAAAAGAAAAGAGTACCAAAGTGAACATAAAAATATTACAAAGGGTCGTCACTACACCATAAAATAAGTTCTGCACCAAGTCAAGATTTGAATCGAAACAAAAATGACACAGCTAACAATCTCTCAAAAAAGGTCATCTTTAGCTGGAAGCCCTGGCAAATCGACATGAGCTGTTGGTTGATCTGGGTTGGAGGGACCATCCGTTGGGTAGCACGGAAACTTAGTTAGAAGTGGAGGTCGATTGGGGTGTTAACAACTGTTAGCACGTTAACCCACACATTTTGGAAAATATCATCATTCACCTCAGTCATCTCCTTTGCATAATCGTCGTTAGACTTGTTGTAACCTCTGTTCGAAGCCTCTACCCAAGGTCTTCCTCTCTTCCTCTAGGGTCTCCACCATCTTCCTTAGCTCCTCGACAGCGGCCTCCAGCTCGGCATTCTTGGTTGCAAGGGATTCCAAGGCCCTTTTTTGGGCCTTGGTCTCCTCCTCCAACTCCTCCTTGGCTCCTTCTCTTCCTAGTACTTGGCGACAAACCTCTTCGTCATTCGGATTGTCTCGGAAAGCTTAGAGTCAAGCACAAGCAGAGTCCTTACAGTCTGATGAGCAAAAAAGGAAAAAAAACTCAGAGAAAGCTAACTAACGAGAAAATGAATTGGTCGGGTATACTTACCGAGAGAGAAGATTTTAGGGCATTCTGAAAATGAGGCTTCATTTCGGTCCACATTGTCTTAGAATCCCTCAACAACGAGCCACTCCATGATTTTCCACAATGTGAACATCAAGAAGTGGCCTCTTGCCGACCTTGAGCTTCAGATTCTAAAGATGGGCGTATTCATGATGCTCTCCTTATGCATCGAAAACGATGTCAATTGATTCAGAGAGGGAGACCATTAGAGTAACGGGTTTGTCCTGGACATTCTCGGTTGTCTCCTCCACTTGAGCCTTCTTGGTGGGCCGGAGTGGGGAACAATCGAAATCCTTTGAGATTTTGCAAATTGAGGAACAGGTCGGCGATTGCTCAGTGGAAGTTCTAGAGGCTACTTGCATTCTTAGGCTTTGGGGTGCCTATTGCATATAAGTAAGGTGTTCCATGTCGGCTGACTCACTAGCTTGTGAATCAACTGCTGGTCTGGACACGTATTTTTCAAATCGGCCATTTGTACTTGCTTTGTCTGTTGTATGGTCTTGAAGCATGCATTGATAGTGATGGAGGAAATCAAGCAAGCCTTTGGCAGAGTGATTCTCACTAGGATCTCAAAGGCGGCCTTATATCTGGCCGGGTTGGATTGAGTAGCCAAAGTAGGAAGGGTATGTAGGTTTACAAAGAGAAAGGGAAATGTATTAGTACTAAAAGGAAAGAGGCATTTCTTAGAAAGCAAGTGGCAGGTCGGTGCTTACTTAACACTCCCCTCTCACGTGAGATTGGGTATAATCTCTCTTTGTTAGGGCCAAACTCGAAGTTTCCCATCATGGCCAAAATGTCATTTGAGTATTTATCAGAATCAGAAAGGCCTAATATTAGGGAGCCGTACCTCGGTTGGCTCATGAAGTGGAAAACACGAGGTAACCACAGATGAAGAGGGAACTGGACTTTTCTCTCAACTATAGCCATTATCGACATATGGATGCAATCTAGATGAGGCTTTGGAATGATGCTTGCTGGCTCCAAGGTGAGGCCCACATTGTTTGGAATGAAGTACCGATCTCTGAAAGGCCAAGCCGTGAACTCCGTATCAAAATGGGCTCGGTAGCGATTGGTTTGCCGCCTCGGTGTCATAGAAAACCTACCAAAAGTGCACAAGTGGATCCAGTTAAGCATTGGTATGGAATACAAATCCCAAGGACGTCGGTAAGACACGGTCACTGGAAAAAATCATTTATGGGACATGCGCACCAAAAAAGTGGTCAACGAAAGGTTATGACACCACTGTTCATGGTTGAACAGTGCCTAGAAATCCAAAAATCCTTAAAATAAAAGCAGAAATGAAGCAACGACTATGGATTGAATGTGAAAACAAAAGGAATGATGATTGATTTACTTGAGTTTGAGAGAAGATGCTTGAATAATCCTTGCAGTAAAGATTCACGTGCGGAAGAGATTTGCAGAAAAGGAATACGAAAACCTCTCACCCCTTCTCAAAAGATATATATGGATAACATGAACGGGTGCACGTGAAATGAAGTGGCATGGCCCTGGAATGTTTGATGCATGCCATGTGGCAAAATCTCAACAGAGGATGATTAATGCGCTTGAATAGGGCATGCAAAATGAAACGTTAGCCTCACAATCAACCAATCAGATATTGAAATGTGTGAGCACTTTGCAACTTTATCAGGTTTGCCACTCATGACCACCAACCATCAACCGAGATGATGCTAGGTTGAGGGGCTATTGTAGTGGGCCGAATTGCCAATCTGACTCACTAAGAGCATGTTGGGGCCAAAGCGTAGGTCAAGCTCAGTATTAGTTGGGCTCTCTATCCATAATAGATCTTGACAATGAGCCAGGTCAACAATATGGGTCGTTCCCATGTCAAACTGCTGATTGGCCTGGAAGATTTCCTACATAAGGACAGACGGTTTCATGCATGGCTCGTCGCCATGCCGAGTTGTTGATCCACCACCCGGTCATGCGGCCAGGCCCTTTTTGAGAATAAAAGGTGGCCTGGATAGGAAAGTAAAAGGCTGAAAAGGTTTCTATTTAGGAAACCCTTGCACTTTGAGAAAACGACCAGAATTGGCAATGCACAATTTGGAAAGGAATTCACGGCAGATAAAGAAAAAATCCCAAGATATTTGATTATCAAACCAATGCACTAGATGGCTTATAAATACGGGATTACAAGGCAAAATTAGGTACACTATCAATTATAAGTACAGTCACTGTTGTGCTTTGATTTCATATGTTCTAATTTAAGCATTAGAGTGTTTTCCAGTTGGTAATAGCTATGTGGTACTAACTTGTTGTTCAATGGGCAGACTATAGGTTTAACTCGAATCTCAGAGATTAATCGAATCATATTAATGGATTTTTGCAACCCCACATATGTTTGGCTATTTTCCCACCTAATCAATTTTCTATCAAGTTTTCAAATCCTGAAATGAATTTGAAGTAATCAATAGGTTTTGTTTTCGTTAGATTACCACGGGGTCAAACTCCTAATATCAAGATAAAATAGGCCAAGAATTTGTGTAGTGATTATTTCTTAATTTTTCAAGTCGATAGAACTAAATTGATACTATCTCATGGTCTTGAATTTTTCTAAGGAAAAGAAATTCAGGGTGGATTTTTAATAATCTATTGGTAATATTTGTATATCAGTAGGCTTTTCTTTTTCTTGAGGCGAACTCTAATTTTAAGTTGAACTTATGCAATCAATTTCATGGTTAGTAGTGAAATAGAATTAGTATTTTTTGAAATCAATGAACAAGTTTGTTGTTTGGCGTCAAATTAAATAAAATACAATTATGTTTAAGGTATTAATTTTTCGTGCGGAGTCCTTCCAATAAAGTTTGAGGAGACGTATGTCCATTAATCATCGTCCGTTTTGTCATTCTATTCACATTTTCCTCTAGATTGCCTCCTTTTCTCAATAGTCGCACTTCAAAGTCCTACAACGCAACCATCTTTGACGATGATCACACCAACAATCAAAATCACTCTCCTATTATTGCTCTCTCCCACCCCTTCCCCGCCATCAACGGCCCATTCTCTCACATACACATTTTTTCTCTTTCTCACTCATCAACGGTACGCCCAAACTCCTCTATGTCCCTTTTTGTCTCCTTGAATCAAACTCACTTATAGTGCACCTTCTTAATCACACTCCACCTCCCCTTACCAAGCCTTATGTTGGCGCCTCGAATTCTACCACGACTCTACAAAAACCTCACCACACAAACAAGTCAATTTCTTTGGGAGAGTTTTGTCTATGTAGGTGAAAAATGCTTGAAATTTTATAGATCCAAACAAATCAAACAATATTTGGCAATATGGATTCAAACAAATCATTCAATGTTGCTATGTGATAAAAGTCTACACAATTTAATGGTGTTGATAAACATGGAACCACCGGTTGAGCAGGCAAACCATATGCTGGTTTGCTTGGCTATGGGTGGTTTGTTCGCACCCTTCTAGATTGCTCGATTATGGGTGGTCTATTCGGTCCCTTCCAGATTGCTCGGCCAAAGGAGTCATCAGAGGACAATGTGTTAAGGAGTCAACCTATCATCTCCAAAAACCTTAAAATGTTTAGGGAAGAGTCGTGGCTAGCCAGTGGCCAATCCTAAGGCCATAGAAGGACTAAAGCAAAGCCATTTAGAAGAAGCACGCTCCTAAAAGTATTGTGCTAGCTAAAGGCCATGTGCCTAAACCAGGTGCCAGCTCAACTCTTGTCTTGAGATAAATATCATGAGACTCCACTAGAGTGATGCTTCTTGGCCATATCCATAACCATAGAGAATGTTGAGTAGACTCTAGAGGAGATCCACCACTCATGCCTATATAACCACATTTGCTTGTGCTTTTAGAGGTATGATGCTCTTGTTAACAAATTGACTTGAGTGCTTAATATTCTCAATCTCTAGTTGTCTAACATAAGCATCAGAGGGCTGTTGGCTGGTACCACACCGATGTTCCAACTGTATTCTTGTAGACTAGAGATCCAAGAAGGAACTATCAACCATGCTATTAGTTGGCATCATATGTCAGATATTGCTCTTAGACGCATTCCTAGAAGAACCCTTTTTTCTAATAGAATGGTTTAAACTTGATCGATGGCAACACAAGCTCAACATGATAGCCGAGACGAAGGCGAACACAATGATTGTGGGCATCCCCTTGGTGTAGATCGTCCCAACGATCTAACCCCGCAACCCCAAAACATAAGCCCTAGGGTTAATCCCTGACAATTCTAGGCACTTCAAGACCAAGTTAAAGGGATGGCCCTAGGAATACAACAGCTTATCCAACATAATGTTGCCTTTATGCATCAATTTTTAGAACCACCACCACCCATGCCGCTACAAAAATGATGTGTTCGTCGAATATAATGATGATCACAATCACGACAAAAGACAAGTGGCCAACTAGGCGCATGTGTAAGAATACAATAGCCAATAGGTATAACAATTGCCTGACCATTCCCATGAAAGAACCGAGGTAGCGAATGATTAGATCAAAAATATGAAAGCAAAAGTGGAGAGTGTAGCTGAGCAAACAATGGGAAAGGTACCCACAACAGTGGAAGAGATAGTGCAAGAGACGAATCTTACATTCGTGCCAAAGGTCATAATGAGGCCAATGCCCTGCAAATTCCAAATTCCCTAGATTGAAAGCTTTTATGGCACCAAATATCCATTGGACCCTCTGAAAACCTATAAATCCCTTATGCACCTCCAGGTTGTGCCTGACAATATCATGTGTAGGGATTTTCCTACTATGTTGAAAGGAATGGTCCGAATGCAATTTAGTAAGTTGAAGCCATAAACCATTGGGACTTTCAAACAACTTAGCAAGAAGTTTGTTAGTTACTTCATTGTTAGGAAATGATATCAAAAGCCAATGATGTACTTGCTCATCAACAAGCAAGGAAATTGGATATGGAATCATTGCAAGTTGATAACATGGACGACAATGTCTGCATGGCAACTTATATGGTAGGGCAATGGTCTGACAAACTCCTATTCTCACTATTCTCAAAACCGTTTTAGAGTACGACATAATTGATGAGAAGGTCCAAAAACTCAGAAAGCCAAAGAAGAGCTGAATGCCTACAACAACTGAGAAGACCACACAAGCAGATAAGGAGGTGTTCAGACCAAGAAGAGGAAACAGGATCAAGACCAACCACCTATGCAGAGATGGTGATCTTAGATCCTAGAGGCTAGATAGAAAGGATTCTCCATGGAGAAGAGGACCTCCAAAAAGGACGGTTAAGGAGTACACGTCATTAATAGCTACAATGAAACACATCTTGGGCAAGTTACACATGAACCAAATCTAAAATGGTTGGGAAAGTTGCACAACACAGCCTATCCGAGAGACGGTCAAGAGACAAGTACTGCAAGTTTTACATGGATCATGATCGTGACATTGATGAATTTATATACCTCAAGAAACAAATTGAATGGTTTTATTCAGAAAGAAAGGTTGCAAAGGTTCGTGGCCCATAAGCCCCAAAGAACACGTAGATAAGACCGTGGTAAAAGAGGAGAAAAAAACTACGATGCCTCGTGCAATGATCTGACCAAAGAAATCCGTATGATATCTGGAATACCAGTTGGATTAGGAGACTCAAATTTTGCCAGAAACACATATCAGGAAAATCCGGTCAGGAGAGGAGATGGGAGTTTATTTTGCCTAGCACCAAGAAAAAGTCCCCATCAGGGAAATCAACCATCACATGCATCGATGAGGATGCCAGAAGAGTGCACTAGCCACACAACAATCAATTGGTCATCATAAAATGGTAGCCAACCTCAAAACAAGGAGGGTGTAACGACATACTTTTCCTCTACATCTAAGGAAAGGCTTAAACTAATCAAATCTCCGTTAATCAATTCTTTTGGTCATCAGATCTATCCATTAGGGCATATCTCACTCCACTCACAGATAGAAAAGAAGGAAAGTAAGTCACAAAGACGATCTGCTCCTCATTTTTTATTACCCATCAACATATAATGCCATTATTGGGTAGATGACGTGAGCAATCGTGTCAATGTACCACTTGAAGGTGAAATCCCCAACTTTGAATGGTCCCAAAGAGACAAAAGGGGATCAAAAGGCAGAACAAAAGAGTTATATTACTTCCATGAAGTAGGCAAAAGAAGCCATAGTGGTTTATGAAATGGAAGTAAGAGATGAGCAAAAGCTAAGACAATGAGAACCAACCGAAGATCTGGTAGAGGTGGAATTGGAAGCGGAAAATAATACAGGAATGGGGAAAATTAGGTCAATTCTTGACCTGAGCTCTAAGAAGAGCTAATACAATTCCTCATGAAGAACCTATGCAGTTTTGCCTAGTCACATGAGGATATGTCAGACATTGATCTTGGAGTAATAGTCCACAAATTGAATATGAACCCCAATTGAGGACCAATGACTAGAAAAAAAGACTTTTTCTTTTGAGAAGGATAAAGTAGTAGCAGACAAGGTAGAGAAGCTTTTTCAAGCACACCACATTAGAAAAGTCCATTATCCCAACTGGCTAGGATATGTGGAGATGGTGAAAAAATCGAATGAAAAATGGAGAATGTTCGTAGATTTCGCAGACTTGTTAAAAAGGAAAGCTTCTCTCTACCCCACATAGACCTATAGTATACTCCACTGCCGATCATGAGCTTCTTAGCTTTATGGAATATGGATGTCTTCTCTGATTACAACCCGATCAAAATATGGGTCGAGGACAAAGAGAATACCCTTTTTTATCACCAACAAACGATTATACTATTATAAAGTCATGGCCTTTGGTCTATAAATGTAGAGGCGACATACTAGAGGCTAGGAAACTGGATGTTCAAGAAAAGAAAATAGGAAGGAACATTGAAGTTTCTGCTGATGATATGCTAGTAAAGAGTACTAGTTGAACTCAATTTGGAGGAGACCTTTACAGTCCTCAAAAAATAAAACATTAAACTTGATCCCGCCAAGTGCGATTTCAATGTACTGATGAGTCTATGTAATTACATATGTATATAGCTTAATATGTCCAAAATAGTATACGTGCATGCATAAATTCATGTTTATACTTGATATTGCACGAAAAGTTATATTTGTCCCATTACAAGTTTTCGAGTGTTAAAAGCGTCCACAAATGCTACATTGCAATCCCAAGGTCCTAAAACAAGTTCAAGAAAAATAAAGTGAATAGAAACTTTGGAAGGAAAAAATGGCAGCCCGAAAAAAAAATTAAAATTCTATACGCAAAATAAGGAGTTTGACAAATTTTTCAGAATTTACCTCAATAGAAACAAATGCGGAACAAATACCAACTCAAGTCCAAAATTCACCAAAATCAACATAATGATACCTTAGGATGTTGGGATCATTTATTATGAAGAATACAAAGCTTGGAATGGTTTTTAAGTGGGTTAACAATGCAATGGAACATAATTGGTCCGAATCTGACCCTGCTCATGAAAATTAGCATTTCTCCCAATTTAATTATTGGAATTGAGTGCTTCAAATTGGATATATTAGACAATGCATTGATAAAGATGTGTATAAAACATCAGATTGTACCCCTAAAGAGCTATGGAAGCTATTCAAGTTGGTTAATAAAATAACCAACACCTTCTGTTAATGGCAATGTACTTTATGGACTTTTGTAACACTTTTTCATTTATTTTGAATATTATAATTTAATGTTTCAAGATATTTAGGCCTTTTAGAGTGTTTTTGATTGCCAATGTAAGAGAGTGTTTGTGCTATTTTAGAAAAGAGAAGAAAATAGATAGAAAGTAGCAAAAAAGTTCTCTAAATTTTAATGTAAGTCTTGTTTTTATTTCTCCACTTGTTCTTTATTTTTTCTTGGTGTTTTTCAATATTTTTAAATTTTGATCCAAATTTCTAGAAAGTTTTTGTTTACTTTTAGTTTCTTTTGATAGTATAACTAGTTGATCATCTTTGGGGTTGCGTTTCTGGGTTTCGGCAATCAAAAGTTGTTTACCAACACATTTTTAAGGTAAGTTTCTAATTTAAAGTTGATGTCCCAAATTTCATTTTCTGCATTTTTTGGTTAGTTCTCAAATCTTTTTTAAGATATAGAAGGGGTAGAAGTAGTCAAAATATATACAAGTCTTTTATTTTATAAACATGTATAGCTAAACCATTTTATACTGGGTCCGAGGATGAAACTTATCCAATGACCTAAGTTAGAAAATATCTTCTGTAAACTGATTTTTATGCTTGTTAAATGATTAATTCAAAATTCTTATTTTAGAACTAAAACAAGAGTGTTAAGTTTTTTATTAGATATCGCCATCTTAGAAGTTGGTATATCTAATACTTAAATCAATGTCCTCCTAATTTTGGGCCTTTTTCCATTGAATTTAAATCAATCCGGAAACACATTTTTTGATTTAAAAACAGATTTTCAAGAATCATTTTTTGATCTAGAATCTCTTACGAGAAATTAGATTGAGTTGTAAAAAAATGAAGATATTAGCTAACGGAAGTTCAGGATAAACCGATTATAAAAATAAAGCCTATTTTTCTTCAAAGTTTAAATCACTCGTTAGCCATTTTTATTTTTAGTCCTTAGCATAAAAAAACATCTCCCAAACCAAGAAGTTGACGTCCAAAACGCTATCTTAAGTTTTGTAAGTTCATATTTTAGTTCATGTGTTTCCCGTGAATCGATACTCCAGACTCTCCGCTATACTCTATTTTTACACTCAAGAGAAAGTTCAGTTTTCACAAATTATTAAACGTTGACTTAGGCCAGCACCTCAACGACGCTCTTTTGCCGATCGGTCATGTACCCTCACGAGATGTTTTTGGGGCTCATAACATCTCAAAGGGGAATCGAAGCCAATCCAAAGAAAATGTAAGCAATCTTTAATATTAGGTCTCCGTAGATGATTAAGAAGGTCTAGAGGCTTACAACGCGTGTGGTAGTCCTTAGTCATTTCATATTGATGGCAACAGACAAATGTCAGGCTTTCTTAAAGATCTTGAAGAAAGCTTTTCAATGGATGATCAAGGAAAAGGAGCCATTTGGATAAATTCTGTCAATGAACAAATTACAACTACGAATATTTTGAGGACGAGACAATACATCATTTTCAGCTCTAACAACATCCATGACCATAAGTTCAATCGTTTCTCAACTCATTTCCTTGCATTCTCAAATCATTTATGGCACCCATCCACTTGCACCCTAATTTCAGTTATGCGTACGACGTTAGACTTGGGTCCAATCGTGAACCCATCAACCCGGGCTCTATTTCTAGAGCTCTGTATTCTTATACAATTTTTTTTTTTAACTCTTATTTTTCATTTTCTCCTAATTTTTTTTTTCTATATAATGTTCTTAGTTAACCCAAAACGTTAAAGTCGTGCATAGATTCAAAACTTTAATCCAAAATCAACATCTGACCGATTTGAGAAGAATGTAGATAACCCTTGGCATCAATTTCTTCGTATGACTTATGAGTACATAAGTCAAGATGAATTCAAACTTCAACCAATATCTCGCGCGTATCATTTTTTCTTACTTTGTTAGAACATATGTTTTAATACTTTCATTACTGCATCTTTTAACTCATTCTCAAAAGTTGTCCTCCATTTTAAATGAAGAGTCTTAGTTCTCTCCATAAAAAAGATGAAAAGAAAATTTGTCCTCTGAGTTAGAAAAAATAGAATTTTATTCATTAAATTGATAATGTGGATTAAGTAACACTAATTGGGTAAGCAGATTCATTTAGACCAGTTATAAATCATGACCCAGGAGCAATCGGTGACCAACCCCTATAAAGGTAGACGAGAAAGGCCTTCCGCCAATCGCACCGACAAAACAACGTCTGCTCCCATTGTGCCTCTCAAGATGGGCTCCTTGGGGCACCGCCTCATGCTTGCGGTTGCTTGAATGCCAGTGCTAAATTTGTCCAGTAAACTACTTAGGCAGCCCTCAACCATCTATCCCATTGCATTCCATCGTCTCATATTGTACTGTACATTGGGCTTCGATATAGCTTGCTTGTAGTTGCACTTTCTTCTATCCCCCTTACCTGTTGAGTTTTGAGTATGGAATCAATGACTTTTTCAACACCCAAAGGTAGCCGCTTTGACTTGCTTTCCTCCCTAATTTTCTTGTGCTAAAGTGTCCAAGTGTGTTGGAGTTGGGGTCCCCAACCGGCGACCTAGGGACCAAGAGATTGCCCCTGTTCCCGCTGTCGACCCGAAAAGAAGTAATTAAATCACTGGTTCCCTCTCTTAATTTTAATTCATTTTTCGAGTTTTTCACTCCTACTTAACTATATAAAGTTCAACTTCCCGTTCTTCTTTCTTTTTTGAGAGTTCCCATATCATGCCAAAGTCATGTAGCTGCTGCAAGTTTCATGAGCAATTTGATAATTTTAATTTCCACACTTAATTTTTATAAGTTTAGTACTATCACTACAACAAAATTGGTCTATAACAACGAAATAATTTCGTCTCAAAAGCTACATTTTTCGTCACCAATGTATTAGGCAACGAAAATTTTTGTCGCCCATAGTTTCATGCTAAAGGGCTAGGCGACGAAAAATCAAATTCGTCGCCTAATATATTCCGTGGCGACGGGAATTTTTTCGTCGCTAATAACAGTTTTTAGCGATGAAATATTTTGTCGCTAACTGCAATTATTTCACGATTTTTTTTTTTTATCGTTAGTAACTGGATTTGGAGGCGATTTTTTGTGTCGCTAAATTGAGTTTAAATTCAAAACAAATTGGACATTATTCTTTGCCAAGATTTGAACTTTAGACCTTGACTCCCACAACCACTTTAGGTGCACCCTCCTGAAACACATACAATATTTTAAAATTATTTAAAATATTTAATATATAACATATGTTTAAGAATTTCGTTTAAATAAATGTTAAATATAATATATTATATATTTTTATCTCTCTCTCCCCCCCTCTCTTGATATTTGTCCTTTCTTTCTCTCTTTTTCTCTCTTTCTCTCTTTTAAAATATTAAATTTAAAATTAGTACTCTCATATCTCTCTCCCTGTCCTCTCTCTCTCTCTCATCTCTCTCTTAATTAGATTATTAATTCAAAATTATTATTCTAATTTTTTTCTTTTTCTTTATATTTCTCTATTCTTTTCTCTCTCTCTCTCTCTCTCTCTCTCTCTCTCTCTCTCTCTCAAAATATTAAATTCAAAATTATTATACTATCTCCCATCTCTCTTTTTACACTCTTTCTTTCTCTCCTCTTTCTTTCTATCTCTATCTCAACATTTCTCTCTAACCCAAAACTTATCTATTATCTATCTCTTTCTACACTATGTGCCTCTCATATGTCTCTCTCTCTAAATCCTAAACAAAAAATGCTAAACCTTTCTCTCCACTCTCTCTCACTCTCTCTCTGATCGGATCATTAATCTAAAATTATTTTTTTTCTCTCTCTACTCTTAGTAGTTGTACCAATTGAACGTGCGCATATTCTTATATATATATATACACACACACACACACAAACATATGTATATATAGGGGATACATAGACATAGACATATGTATCTAGGAGATACATATGTCTATAATACATAAAATACATATGTCTATAATACATAAAATACATATGTCTATGTATCCCCTATATATACATGTGTGTGTGTGTGTGTGCATAAATATATATATATATATATATATATATATATATATATATAATACATGTATATATATTTCGTCAGTGACGAAATTATATATTTCGTCTCAAAATATGTCATTTGGAGACGAAATATTTTTTTCCTCGCCAAACTTATATATGTGGCGAAAAACTATATTTTTCGTCTCCAAATAGATACTTTGGATGAGAAAATATTATTTTCGTCTCCAAATATGTCATTTGGAGATGAAATATTATTTTTCTTGCCAAAAGTACATATTTAGAGACAAAAAATATATTTCGTCACCACATATATACATTTGGCGACGAAAAAAATATTTCTTCGCCAAACGACACATTTAGAGACTAAAAGTAAAATTCCGTCGCTAACGGAGTGCATTTAGCAAGAAAAATAAATTTCTCGTAATTATTTTAAAAAAGGTGACAAAATATTTTTTTGTCGCCATATATACCCATTTGGTGACGAAATTAAGGGAAGTCTTCATCCTAGGCCTCCGGAGCATACGACGATTATTTCCCGAAGAACTAGCTCGTTTCAGCGTTGGGGGTTGCTCGAAATCTGTCAAATACTTTCTCTTCTTTCTCTAATCATCGTTATCTGTCCGAATACCTCTTCCCATCTGCCTCTTCCAAGTAAGCCAGGTTTGAACGCATTTGGGTGCATTCCTGGTAAGACTCTTAAGAAGCTGTAGGATCGAGAGCGTTGGCGGGTTGGTCAGCTCACACTCGCCGTTCGCCCATTCCATCCTTTCTAAAGTCTTGGTCTACGGACACCCCTCCTATCCTGATTGATTGTCTTACTGATTCCCTTGCCCACCCCATAGCGGATCCCGTCACTGGCTACAGGATCGAATTCCTCTATCCAGCTCCTTCTCGAATGTCCCATTAAGAAAGGGTGCTACTTCAGTAGCGGTACTGATCATTGCGAGACCGACTTGGAACCCCTATCTATAGTAAGAGAGACACAAGTGAAGATCGGCACTCGAAGGCTTGAGGAGCAGCCCGAAAAAGGGAAAGCCATGGAGGCGGCATCCACATCTGCACTTTCACATGGAACTGCTGCTCTATCTCGATCTGGCACCTGAAATTTATCTTGTATACGCCGGTTGAAGCACGCGTTGGAGCATCCAAACAAACCAGTAGAGGCTGCTGTGGCAGAGACAATAGCAAAAGCACTAGTCTCCGTTGATCACCTAATAAAGGTTTCTGCCAAAGCGGGCAAATTGCCAATAGGAGCCCTTCAATCGGACTTGAGGAGCTTTTGTCTTTCGATTTCGTCGCCATAAATAATTTTTCTTGTAATGTATTAAACACTTTTTTTTTTAAATCTGTACTATTAAATAATAGTTACAATATTTTAAATTTTATATATTTTCTTAAAATAAAAAATAATATTAATCTGAAGTTTAGAAGAAATGAAAATTTTATTAGAGTTATCGATAAAAACGAAGAACATTTTCTAAGAAATAAAATTATAGGGGTAAAGTTTACACGAGTAGCGTTGATAGATAAGAAACTGACGACTGAGTAAATTTAGTTAGCTCGGCACCTGGATCAGAGCTTCCTTTGTCTTCTTGGGCTAACTTGTCCTAAGCGGGCCAACCTAAGAGTGGCCCTTCTATCTAAGGGGAGTCCCTATCCGATTAAACTACTTGTGTCAAGAAGGGTACTTCTATTAGGAGTGTACCACCTAAAGGGCAAGCCAAAATGGATCAAGCCTATATCTGCTTTAGGAAAAACATTCTAAGACTCCTGGGCGGTCACGCCATCAAGATCTTATCTCAATCCAGGAGAAGTAAACTCCATATAGTATTCAAAGATCTAGGGGAGTAGAAATACATTTCATGAATTTGACTTTGATTCAATCTTTTTTTGGGTGAAAATAGAAGTGTATATAAATTAGCAAGGCATAGATCTCAGTAAACTACTCCTACAACATTGAGATTGAGTTCCAAAAGATTACAAACAAAAGTAGGAGGCAAATTCAACCCTACAAAGGTATGATCCAACTAGAAAGTTCTTTTTGCCAGAAGGTCTGCGCATTTGTTAGCTTCACGCATAATGTGGTTCAAAGACAGTGGGTGGCATTTGCTCAACATAACCTTTCAATCGTTAGTAATAGGCCTAAAAGGATGAGAGATAAAACACGCCTTGCATTAATAACAAATTTATCACATTCACGGTATCAGCTTCTACAATAATATTTGTAACGTCAAAGGAAGCTAGTAATATAGACCATCTCGCAAAGCCCATAACTCGGCACCCAAAATTGAAGAAACACCAATTTTACTTTGAAATTTGGACTGTCGATATTATTAGATTATTATCTGATTATTTTTTTCATCTTTATTTGAATTCTTTTTGTAATTTTGTATTTTGTGTTAATTTATAATGAATTATTAGTTTCTCTCGATAAGAATTTTTATAAAAGTAAAGAATTATGTTTAAAAACTAATTTTTTTTAGAAAATATAAAAATAAACTCTATTTTGACTTATCTTTTATTTTTTGTAATTTTTTTAGATTTTAAACATAATTTTATATTTTTTAGATTTTTTCTATTAAGATGAACCAAGAATAAAAAAGATTGGTGAAAAATACAAAAATACAAAATAAAAAAATAAAGAAAAAAACAAAAATGAGAATCATAGGCCTTGAAACGGGATTCAGGGAGGCTGTAGTGCACTTTCCTGTAATGCACGTATAGTGTGGGCAAAACGACATAGTTTTGTCCGTTTTGTCCTTAAAATTATATCATTTTATCTTATTATGCAAATTGTTATTAAAATACATGGAGATTAAAATGATATAATTTTGAGGACAAAATAATAAAAATTATATGTTTTATCCGTACTACAAAAAGGTGCATTACAGTTCCCCAAATCTCTTGAAACTTACATGAATACTAGGCGTCAAATTTTGGTTGAAGTCAGAGTTTTTATAAAGCCCACAAGTCTTAGATCAGATAAAAGTGACAAGGGTTTTGATATGCACTGAATTTTAGCCATTGAATTAAATAAGTTCTTTGGTCTGTGTAGTTAGTTGAAGTCTGAAATTCATTAATTTTTTAACATTGTCTTTCAAATTTTCATGTTAAACTAGTAAATTATAATTAATTATATAGACAAACATACAACTATTAAAATTATAATAACACGCATAAAATATTAGAAAGACACTCAATAATAATACTAATTACTCTTATCATTGAAATTTCATCAATTATTAACAAACATTACATTTTAATACTCAAGAGTAGTTTACAACATTCAATTGCGTAGCAATTTGATCACGTAAATTGAGCATTAAAGTTTTGTCAGCATGAGTTGATCCTCCACCTGCTTCGAAATTATCCCACTCAAAATTCAATCTCCTTACAAAGTCTCTTTCATGATCCAATCTCCTTAGAATATCCCTCTCATGATCCAATCCCATTAGAATGTTCCGTCTCTATTCAATTTTTTTCGTATTTGTTGTTTTGACCCTAATTTTTTGTGAATTATTGGTCTGTTTCAATGAGACGAATTTAAAAAATATAAAATCATAACTAAAAGCTAAAAAAAAGTCACTATAGATGACAAATAAGCACAGAAAGAACTTATTTTTTTATTTTTGTATTTTATAAATATTTTTTAAATTTAGCCTATTATTTATAACTATTCCAAAATCTTTTGTTGAGACGAATCAATAATTCACAAAAAATTGACGAAAGACAAAAAATTACAAAAAAAATTTCACATAGAGATAAAAATAATAAAATAATTGAATTAAATCAAACACAAAATAATTGGGTGAAAATAATAATGATCATATTGCCTGCAAGTTTATAGTTCTGACACTAAAACCTACGTGCACTAAATTTCATTGTATGAGAGGGAGAAACTAAATTGCTCTAAATTTATGTGCACTAAGTTTTTGGTGGATATTTATTAAAAGATTATAGCATTCAGTCCGAGAAAAATTCGAGAAAAGAACATCTGATGTGGGCATGTCGCTGTGTGCAGTTGCTGCTGTTAGTACTAGTCTCGACAGTTTAGTTGCTCAAGATTGACCTTAACTTAGTTGTTCACTTAGTATTAATAATAATTTTTTGATAGATTTCTATTATTTTTTTATATTTATAAAAAAAATGCCCTATGCCGGAGGTTGCCTGAGCCCGAGGGCTTGCGGGGTTTACCCTGGGGCCGACCCCGGCTGCTGTCAGCCGAGACACCAAAAAAGGCGAAAGAAAGTTGAGAACCTCTGTGGTTATTATATATCAATAAAAAAAATTAAAAGAGAGCAAAATAATAAATACTTAATTAAGTTATAAATAATAAGTAGGGGAGGACATATTTATTATTTTACTCTTTATTTGTATTAAATTTTTAATATTTTAAATACTTTATATTTTAATTATTAAACTAACTTATTTATTTATTTTACTTAATCTATTTAATTTTAAATGCTAAATTAAGTTATTAAACTTGTTGTTTACTCCGAACACTATTATAGTTCACATTTAACAAGTTGACTTAAAAATAAAGGTAAATAGCTGCAATGATGCGCATGTAGTGCGCTATCGGGGGGCGCCCTTGGAGCTGTGATTAAAATTTGCCTTTTGTAAAATATACTCCTATAAAACAAATAAATAAGACAACATTTGTGTTTTTTTCCACTTCGTAACAAAACAAATAAATAAGAAAACATGGTTGGGTAGTCCGACAGCACAAGGAAGCTTCATGAGAACCGCGTAAACGGAAAATACGCAGCCGCACAAAACGACTACACAACTATGACAGCTGCAATTCTTTTCTTCTTCTTCTTCTCTTTCTTGCGCGCTCGTTGTCTTCCCCAACTTGTCTCCTTTGAAGAACTCTCTCTCTCTCTCTCTCTCTCTTCCAAATCTCGTCTCATCTGAAGATCTGGTACCCTCCAGTAATATGCACCGTTCGTCGAGTGCGAACCGAGTTTCGGACGAATACTCCAACCACTCACCATCTCCGCTGTTTCATGACAGTTTCAGGCCGGAGTCGGCCACCACCACCACCGACGACCAATTACCGAAATACAATCCCCAATCCCTTGTGGCAAAGAAGGAGAGGACTCGCATCAAAACCGCAGAGACCGCCGTCCATCTCATCCCTCTATTGCTCGTTCTATGTGGCATCGTCCTCTGGTTCTTTTCCAGCCCAGGTCACCATTTATTTGCTTTATTATTTGTTTCGGAAGTCCATTTGATTAATTTTAGATATGCCATTGAATTAAATTTTTAGCCTTCATATTGGTTGCTAATGGCCGAGTTTTAAGCCGTGTTCTGTTAGTTAAAATACGTGATCGTGTATGCCTATTTGTTTGAACAAAGGAAATGGAAATAGGAGGAAAATTGAAGGAAAAGACCTGCTTCACAGGTTTTGTCCACCTAAGAGCATCTCAAATTGCGATATAAGATTCACATCAAATTTAAGAAGTAGCAAAAGAGCTATACCTTTTTCGTTTAGATATCTCTCTTCAAGACTCTTCAAATTACAACCTTAACAAATACATTCTAAGATAATGACAAAGAAATTAATTCTTTGCCAAAAGATGACCCTAAAAGTCGAGAGAAATGATTAAAAGGATAGAAATTAAAGATCATTGGAGTGTACTAGTTCCAATACGCAATTAACTTGCCTCGTAGGTTGGCAAAATTTATATTGTGTAATTGGTATATAATTTTTGTGTCGGTAGGAGGTGAAGAAATTTCATAACCAACGTAAATATATCTGAGGACCAACAAACTACCCGACAGAGGATTAGGCCTCATCCGGTTACCACGTTGTCCTGGACAACAACCATCAGACAAATATAATCTCACACCAAAGACTTTCTAGGACGACAAGCGCGTCAGGTGACGACCATCTGGGATTACCTGCTTCCTAATACTAGGCCTCAGATGACGCCATCTCGGTCCAAATGCCATGCTGGCCAGTATTGTTGACCGACACAAAAGGACACACTAATTAGTTCTACTATACCTCAAATCTGCCCATGATTAGGGACAACAAATGCAGAAGATGCACTTGAGTGCGTTCATCAGGCTTGACCGATTCAAATTAATAAGAGAAAAGATGAACCAACAAAGGGGATCGATCACTTGGAGAACTTATGCCATGTCAATTATTGAGGTACTCCTAGCAACCTTCATACACCAAACCGCTATAAGCATTACTTCTGATATCTACTTTCCTATACACATTTGCTCGGCATAACCTTTGTTCTATGAGTTGTCCCTCCTCTAGTTCCTAGCTTAACCATCGGAGGGCATTCTGATCACTGGTCGAGGTCTCTCTGACTGGTTATTCTTTTTGCAGAGGATATCCGATGTCTTGTAGTGCACTTTCGAATGAACCCTCTTACAGCTCTAGAAGGACTTGTGGGGGAGTCTCATAATCCAACACCCCCCAATTGGCGATCATAGTGGGAGCTTGAAAATCGAGAATTGTCATGGATGTCATAATACCACACGTTTCCACCCATCCAACACTGCAGTGCACAAAGGGAAGCCCTAAACCCAGAACTAGAGGCTCTCAATGGAGAAATGAACGGGGTTCACCATCTCCCTCAACTGGAGTCAACGTACTCGGTACAACCAGAATTGGTCGGAATGAAAGAGGCCCTATTGGCTCGTTTAGATAAACAAGACCCATATCTTCGATGCC
The DNA here is from genome assembly GCA_014822125.1 of Arbutus unedo. Taxonomy (NCBI): domain Eukaryota; kingdom Viridiplantae; phylum Streptophyta; class Magnoliopsida; order Ericales; family Ericaceae; genus Arbutus; species Arbutus unedo. Next base: position 25,404 of record JABCMJ010003984.1, read on the forward strand.
GCAGAGAAAAAGGTGGACAAAGTTAAAACGGTCTCTCGGCGCGAAAAGTGGGAGCTAGAGAGGGGCCGAGGATGCTCCAAAGAGTGGTGACGAGCGTGCTCTAAGGAGAAAGATCGAGGACGTTCCAAGGAACAACACCCAATGAGATGGGGGGTTAGGGCATTATTTTCCCCCGGCACAAGAGTCTCGGGCTGACAAGGGGCTTGAAAGGAATGGCCTGGCTGAGGCAACCAATTGGAAGGGCAAAGTTTCATACGAATACATCGAACACAGTGGAAGCTCACAACTGAAAGATGGCATGAGAAGGAAGACTAAGGCAGACCTCTAGAGCACGCTCGTGCTCCAAAGGCAAAGGAGTAATATGAGGATGAAGGACTACAGACTCCTTCCTCTTAGTGCATAATGAGGGCAATTATTTCTGCGAACTCTCTATCATGGGGTGAGCAACCCCATGATGATGTCTAGCACTACTGTCAAGCTTTGATCTTATACGATCATGATGAGGTGCTCATATGCTGAATATTCTCCTCGAGCCTTAAACATCTATCTCTATGCTATGTCTATAAACTAGAGCCAAGCTCCATCAGCAACTTTAGGTAGCTGAAGTTGGGCTTCATCGCTCGGTTTTTTCCGAGGAAAAAAACCCTCAAGACCGTGCAAGGATTAGTAATCATGAAGATGAGCTTATTCCCAAAGGTACTGGAACTACTACAACAAGGTGGAGGACCCTATTGAGGTCTTCGCCTCAAGCACCTTCAAAATGGGGCTCTCGATAAACTCCGAGCTCTGAAAGAAGTTGACAAGGAAGAAGCCAAGGGTCTTTTGAGCCCTAATGAAGATAGTTGATGACTTTGCGGATGTGGAGGAAAAGAGAAGTAAAGATAGGTGGTCGGGGGGGCCCGCCTATCAGAAACTGACAAGTTCAACAAGGGAAGGAATGATCGGGATTTAAACCCAAAGAAGGACGAAAAAATGAGGGCGAAATTCAAACTACCAATCTCAACGTCAATGTCGATAAGCGCTCTGTAAGAAGAAGTAAAGGAGGTCAATCGTCCAACACGGCGACGCCATAAACGAAGTGGAAAAACTCCTCAAGGCACATGCTATTAGGGAGGTTGCATATCCCGAATGGATGTCAAACACAATGGTAGTGAAGAAGAAGAACGGAAAGTGAAAGGTTTACGTGGGCTTCACCAATTTGAACAAAGCTTGTCCAAAAGATCCTTTCCCTTTGCCAAAGATCGACCAGCTTGAGGACTTGGCGGCCAAACCCAAATAAATGAACTTCCTAGATGCATATATGGGCTACCATTATATAGTAATGTATGGGTCAAACCAAGAGAAGACTGCATTCATCACTCTCCAAGGGGACTCTATTTCTACAAAGTGATGCACTTCGGACTCAAGAACGCAAGAGCAACATATCAAAGGCTGGTTACCAAGATGTTCACCGACTGGCTCGGATGGAGCGTTGAAGTAGCCTCACGAAGATGTTCACCAATTGGCTTGGACAGAGCGTGGAAGTATACATAGATGACATGGTGGTGAAATCCAAGGTGCTAGGCACCCACTTTGAAGACCTCCAAGCAGAGGGCCTCGTGGAGAAGGTTATTTATAGAAAACCTAACTCTATCCTCTACTACCATCAAAGCGAAAAAGGCCGAATCACTGTTAGCGTTAATCGTCGGCCTCTCATATTTCCCTAGAAGGTAAATGCCTACGTCATCAAAAATCAAATAGGCTTCCCTAAATTTATCTAAGTTTTCCTCAGAGAACATTCTTGTAGGCGGCCTCCATTGAAGAGTTAAAAAGAAGATGAACTTAGGAATGCAAAGAATAAAAAATTGTTGGAGCAGTAGAGCAAAGGCTCTTAGACTGATCAAATAAACTAAAATAAATCTAGGCCTTACTCAATAGATAAGATTGTTGAAAAGTTATTTTTCGAGAAAACTGCCCGAAAGGACAACAAGAGGCACGTTGCATTTAATGGGCAGCGTTGTCACTTGCGCGCGAGTGATGTTAGAGGGATAAATCGCCAACACACCTTCTCGGCTGATTAGCTTCTGCCAACCAGGTCAAGTCGGATAACGACCAAGTAGTAGGAAGCTAAGGGGCAATTGTAGAAGGTGAATAAATCTCATAGTCGATTCAAAGATACCCGAGGACCACCAAACCGCCAAACTCGAGGATTAGGCCTCATATCGCTACCACGTCATCTCGGACGATAACTGTATTGGGTGACTGCCATCTTGGACTGCCCTCTTCCTAATACTAGGTCTTGGCTGACATCACCTCGAACCAAATGCCATCTTGGTTGGCGTTACCGAATGACATAGAAAGGCACACTAATCGGTCCAATGATACGTCAAATCAGCCCACAATTAGAGACAACGAATGCATATGCTCTCAAGTGCGTTTATGAGGACACTCGACTGGTTCCTATAAATAGGAGCAAGGATCCTCCAACAAAGCAAATTGATCACTTGGAGAGCTTATGTCAGGTCAATCATTGAGGTATTCCTATCCACATTCATACACCAAACCACTATAACCAACATTTCAGATATCTACTTTTCTAAATGCATTTGCTCGGCAAAACCTTTATTCTATGAGTTATCCCTCCTCTAGTTGCTAACTTACCATCGGAGGGCATTCTGACTACCGGTCAACGTGTATGACTGGTTGTTCCTTTTGCGGAGGATATCCGAGCAGAAAGTCTTGTGATGCACTTTTGGGTCAACCATTTTTATGCTTCAGAAGGACTCGTGGGGTAGTGGGGTAGTCCCGTAATCCAACACCCCACAACGTCCTTTCTTGAAGAAGCTCTAAGAGCCAAAGCTTAATCCTATTGATTGCTGATCTCCATGCCATATTAGAAGATGCATAATTGTAATAATAACTAGATATAACTCATGTCAGTAAGCCTTTATCCCAATGTTATTTGGCAAGTCCTAATTCTGAGTTCTTACTTGTGTTTGGCATAGATTCCAAAATGTGTTCTGTGGTAGATCCTAAAAAATGGCGCAAATAAGTGAGAATCCAAAAGCTCTTCATTGGATTCTCAATTTGGTTTATAAAGCTCAAAAGACCATATTATGCCTAAACTTTTTATGAAAGTACTATCCCCCACCCACCACAGTTGTTGCCACCTCTACACAGCACCTCTACCACTACCCTCATGTCCGCCACCTCCCCAGCCCTGCCAGCACCACCCCTGGTGAAAGGCAGAACACCTTGTGTGAAATTTCTTTTCTCATTACTTGAGTATGAATTATATCTGATGCTTAAATCTTAAGTAATGAGAACGTATCTATAAAGTTAGAAACACACTATTGGAGTATGAAGATATATATGTTTCAGCCATTTAACTTTGTTTAGCTAATTAATTTTGTATTTTCGATGTACAATACATTTTATACATTTGCTTTTGTTCTTTTGGTAAAACGGAAATGGATACATTTGCTTGTTAATGAAGAATAGTAAAGGGCATAATATTCAAAATTTATTTCTCAGATTGTCTTCCCGAACACTGTTATGCTGCATAATTGATTTTTCATGTATGTCCAGTACACTTTTTTATAGATTCTGACTATAATAAAAAATAAAAAATCTGGAACCCACCTATCCATAATCTGATAGAAACAAATTCTCCCAAACACCATGCTCGTGTTAGCTTGCATCGGACATGTTTCTTAGTCTATACTGTTTGAAATCATATCCTCCGTTTAGTTGAAAGTAATCACATTATTTCTTTTTGATGGCCTTTTTCTTCTTGTAACAACTATTAACGACCACTAAAAGGCATATCTAACCGCAATATCTACAATAAGTCGTACTTAAATTTCCCTAATGGACCTAAATCTTACCTAAAGAATATGGAGAGTATAAAGGTGGTTAATGGACAATTTTCTATCCAACTTTCCAAAGACCTTGGTGTGGGTTGTAGAATAACATGCCTGATTCTAGATTATCTTGGACTAAAAAAGTACGACCTAACTGCTAAAGGTCTTCACCAATTGGTAACTTTTACTGTACATATGGAGGAAGAGAATAGTATTGACGTTACTCATAGAACTAAGACTCTGGCGGATGAAGTGGACTCATGTTTCTGGTGGCATGTCTAATCCCTTGTATCATGAAAATAAGAAGGTCAAATCTGCACAGCTACAAGGCAACCACATATTAATATGGTGCCTGTATGAGTATATTTGGGTTGACTTGTGACCAAACTAGCAAAAAAGAGGATTAGGAAAAAGGAACGTTCAGATTCATGAAAACATAGTACATATTGGAAATATGGCGAGGGAAAAAAAGTACATGAATTGAGATTATGACCCTTGATCATGTGAAAAGGCAAAGCAATATTAATGTCACCGAGCTCTAGTGCTTGGGAAAACTTGTAAAGGCTTCATCTAACTGACTCACTACCTTTCTCGTACCTTGCTATTGGCTTCCATGGTCTAGGTTGATGGTATCACTTTGTGTGGAAAGCAAAAAAAGAAAAATGGAAGTTTTTACTAGGACTAGGGATTTTTTTTTAAATTTGTATACTTTCTCCTTTATTAATTAGTTTTTCCAGTCTTCACTTTATTACATTTTTGGATAGCTCTTTAGTCTGAAATATAATGTGCTTTTCGGACCATAATTTTGTTTTTATGGAATGCTCATTACAAGTGTCGGCATTAGGGCTTGTGGGCTTGTGGGATGAAAATCAATCTGCAATTGCATCCGGACATTTGAATGCCCCTATATACTTTGAGAAATGATGACAAGCTCAAAGTTCTGAATTAACTCTATATGTTTCGCTAGACATTCAAAAGAACCACAACTATTATTATCTCTCGTATTTATTTGTAGGTGTTCACTCTTTCTTTTTAACAAGCTATTATTTTGTTTGTTTATTTGTCTTGAAAACTAAAAATGCGAAAGTATGACATAGTTGAACCTTGGTTGTATTTGTATGTAAAACCACATGGAGTCAAATTATTTGCATTCTGAGCATGGTTGTTAAAATCGCAAGATTCATGATTCAGTTCGCGATTCAATTAATGATTCATAGAAAAACATTACAAATCGACAAGTGAATCAAGGTTTAGAGAAAATCGATGATGGGGTGATGGGCCATATCATTCATAGCTTGATACACAAGTTGGTTCGCGATTCGATTCATTCAAACATAACAAATGTTGCATTCGATGAATATGAAATCACTTTTACTTGCTTTTTCTCGTTTGAAAAAAGCAAGGTTGTAACTTATTATAGTGTTAAAGTTCGAAAAGGTATATTCCTTTGCAAAATTTGTTAATCATTTTTTTACTATTGTATTTATTCTTATTCAGAGCTAATATGTTTTCTTATTTTTTATCGAACACGAAAATAATCAATCTTGATAGGGTTAAAAGGCTACTATACTATGTTCTAAAGAATAATTTTTTTATTAGCGTGGTGAAATTTTATAATTTATTATCATGAGTCAATAGATGAGTCCAACATATTTATAATGTTGTTATTTTTTTTTTTTTGCTAAGCAAACGGTTGTATAAATGATCAAAGTAAGGACTTACAATGATAACTTAGGATTCAGATGACAAATCATTTGAATCCAAAACGAGAACAAAATGTTGGTAAGGAACCAACAAAAAACCACTACTTTTCATAATTGTTGAGAACCCCTTTGCGACACATCTCACTATTTCTAGAACCGAATAGTGGAATAAGTTGAGCTTAGTTTTAGCCCAAGTTGCAGCTCTGATTTTGATGATGTCTCCCAAATCTTCTGCTCTCTCTCTTTACCATTGAACACCAAGTTGTTTCGCGCAAGCCGTAAGGACCAAATGGTTTCGTGGATTGAAGCTTCCCATAGGATTCTTGATTTTCATGTCAGTTTTGGGCCTGGATGCCCTGAGACGAGCTGCTTCAAGTTTTGCGGGAAGACCCACTGTATATTCCACCATCGTAGGATGCAGCTCCAAACTTTCCAAGCATACTCGCAATGAATTAGCAGATGATTGGTAGATTCCTCCTTTGCGTTGCACATATTGCAGGTTAGATTCCTCTCCTGTTGTGGTACGATTCCTCTATGGTGTAGAACTGTTTTCACCCCAATTGCATTTTGGCAAGCTAACCATAGAAATAATTCTACCTTTGGGGGATAATTACGTTTCCGGATTTCTGCCAATCCTTCATTGATTGGGAATTTGATCTCCTCCCACTTGGAATAAGCTGATGACACGGAGTATAGGCCACCCTTGTTCCATGCCCAGGACATGGAATCATGGTTTGCGCAGCTAGGTATAGATCCATTGATTCTTTGTAACATTTTTGTTTATGCTAAGCCATTATTATTTAAAGTAGTTGTGAATATTATTAAGTATAACATTACACATGAAGGCGCATTTTGATAAATCGATCTCTTTAATTCTTGTATCATTTGAATCATAGATCGCAATGGTAGGCTCAAAGCGTCGAGCCAACTGTCTATCTTACTAGGCTACAAAATCGTTGTTAAAAATATTTTTTTTATTTGTAAGGCTAGGCTTTTAATTTAACAGTGAATCTTTGATATTTATACGCATATAAATACAGTTAGATTATGCCCAACTATTACGATTCATGATTCAATTCGATTCACGATTCATAAAAAGACTATTTTGATTCAGAATTTGATTCACTAGTTGACAACCTTGATTCTGAGTAACTCGGTGAATGCTGTTTAGGTACATGAGCACTTCTTTTTTGTTTTTTGAAGTCCAAGGCTATTTGCTTTCTCATACTGCAGTAGACATGGTGAAAAAGGTTGATCCATTTTTGCCAGAATTGAGACCTTGACAGTTGATTGAGATTTTGATGACGACGACACAAGCAGCTGGATTTTGGACGTTGAAACAGCAAACAATTTGGCAGATCCAGACCCACAAGAGCTATGAAGGGTTAGTCCTGTTAAGATATGTGTTTTGCAGTAAGCTAGAGTCACCATTATATATGTGTATAATTTGATTCTTGTGTAACTCATTTTAATTGCATGAGCGTTTTATTTTTATTTTTATTTTTTGATTTTCTGTAAATGGAAAGCGTAGAATACGGATTCAAATTTTAATTTTCATCAGTATCTCGAGCCAAATTTATCAAATTGAAATGCAGAATGAAAAGCTGTTCTGAAGTTTACTTGCTACCTTTAATTGCATTTTACTAAAATTGGTATGAACCCTACCATAGAGGTTTACAATCGAAGTTAGTATGTTCCAATATAGGTCCGAGTCTAACAACCTTGGGTATGATAAGATTGTTGCGAACCGAACACACTGCTGGATTATCCCACTGCAGAAGCGATCCCACAAGATTTGCACGAATGGTTAACGGGAACACACGGGGCCACCTTTCGCTTCCATAAGATCTGAGAGCATCTTCCACGGTTCCAGATCCAGTCTTGATCGCAGTAGCAAGTTTTCTTGCCAAAACCACTGCATCTTCGAGAGCACAACAAGCGCCTTGACCGAGATTTGGAGTCATTGGATGCCATGCGTCGCCAACCAGCACGATCTTACCTGAAGAAGCAGGAGGGCTTATAGTGGGCCAGAGCCACCGGTCTACCAATGGGGTCCTAATGATAGTGTCATCTGGGGTGACGTTTATTATGTTCAAGAGTTCTGAAGGCCAGTTCCTTACTAATTCTCTAGCTTGCTTTTTTAACACCAACGGATCAGTTATCTTTAAACCTGCCATGAGTAAAGTTCAGACTGTTGGAGCAATTTCTTTTCCTGGGTAACTAAGTATATTAACAAACAAGAAGTTGTATACAATCTGTAAAAAGTTGTCCTTCTAATGTGAATTCTCTTTAGCGATTTGACCAATGAAAGTAGCATTCAATTCAATGACCGTGGGTTTTGAACAACATGATCGGATAATCCAATATGCCACAGGGTCCCTCATAATTTTTGTGTAGTACAAAAGTTCCTGTAGGATAATCTTATGCATTGAACAGATATACCTGGTGTCGAGCTGTTGAAGCAGATAAACCAGTAAACTTTAGTCGGGGAAACCGGAACAAATCCGGCACGCACTCCTCTTCCGTAGATGTAGTTTACTCTTGGTTCAAATGGCTGTCCGTCAGGGTAGAATCCAAGACCACGAAAAGCACAGTGGCCTACGTACTTAGGGTCTGAGAAGCCCATCCACTTAGCGACCGTAGAGCGGATCCCATCACAGGCAATCACAACCTGTTGAAGGTTTTGAACCCCAGAATTTAATCATTTTTCGCAAACATTAAAAAATGAAGTATAAATACCATACCCAGATAGCCCCAGCGCAGCAACGTTATTGGTTCTAGTTTTAAGGTTAAAACTAACTTACAGATAGGTAGTGACTGCAAACTCACTCTGAATTTTTCTGTTACCAAGTCGAAAGGAGCTTAACAGAGAGATCAAATTTAGTAAATTGAAAAAAAAAAAACAAAAGAAAACCACCTTTGCAGATATGCTAGACCCATCCATGAGTTTCAACAAAGTTCCACCTGATTCACTTGTTTCGATGTTTAGCAATTTTGAGGCAAAAGTGATTGCATCTGGTGGCAGTTGATTGGCAAGAGTCTCCAGAAGTATCCTCCTCTCCACAGCGCGAACCTCTTGGCTGTGCCACTTGGTAATTATTAACGAGGCAGGCATGTTTGGTATGACCAAGTCCAACCAAGAAGAATAGGGAGATGTACTAGAATAGAATCATTACCTTTCATCTTCATCCTTAAACCTGAATGAGCGCAACTCCCTTCCATCTTGTGCTTTTACCGTCATCCTGCACAGCTGATGCCATGAAAAAGTTCAAGAGTAAAACAAAGCCAGACACAATGTTGACGATACATGTAGGTCTTTGCTAAAGTTGTGAATTTTAAACCAATCGACCAAACCATTAGTCGAGCTACATCGTTAGCCGCAATATGGCTTGAATCATGAGGTCTCATTAGTTGAGATACGTCGTTAGTTGAGTTGTGTCGTTAGCCATGTCATGATTGACCCAAGCAGCAAGTAGTGTCTTAAGCCGAGCATGTCCATTTTTCTTTAAAGCCCTTTACCCCATGCTTGGGTGAATATGAATTTCTCCCGGCCTTGGCAGATATCTACTTGTTGTTAATAGATAGGTAAAAGTGTTGTTACGATAGATAACTCTTTTATAGAGTTCATTAATATCCGAGCTCATTAGCTTACCCACATCTATTTGAATGATCACTCTCAGATGTAGCTGGAAACAAAAGGAATAAGTGCTCAAAACTAAGATCAACTGCTATTGGACTTCTTTCCTTGGCGAGAAGGGTTAGCAAGGAAAGCAGCCTTGTTGATTAAAGTAAAGGACCAGGAGTCTAACGCTTTTGTTTTGTGGAAATACCTGCCTTTTATTTAATATGGATATCAATGACTACCAGAGGCTCTGGGGATGTCGAAATAAGAGAGCACTCATCTTAGGGTGGGCTAACTACTTAGATGCTTTCAGTAGTTATCTGCTCTGCACTTGGCTACCCAGCGGTCCCTTGACCAACTTCAGGTCCAATAGAAGCAAGTCCTACGACCAATCTAGCAGCAATAACAGAAGCGGCAGAAATTAGTGGATTCATGAGAAGCTCCACTAATATAGCAAAAATATTAGTCCTTGTATTTTCATTATGCTCCATCGGCCAAAAAGTTCCTACCACATGGGGAAAAACTAGTTTTGCTATATTATAAGAGGTACTAGCACTCAAGTTGTAGTGAGCTACCCTCCCATCAATCCGTGTGTGAGAACTCGGAAATATTTTTTTTTAAATAAATT
>JABCMJ010003986.1:0-17383 GCA_014822125.1 Arbutus unedo
GTAGAAACTATTTTGGAATAGATATTGTTAGAAGGAAAATGCTAACAATAAATAATGTATAAAAATTACATCAATAACTACAAAATTGTAAATTAATATCCGTAAAATGTATATTGATATTTGTATTTACTTAGTATTATATTCATATTATCTACCACCTAGTGGATGATAATTAACAAAACAACTAACACAATTATCCAAAAACAAATTACCAGAATCTTGACTACCAAAATTGATGTCTCCGAACTTGACGGAATAGTAATAGCTCCAGTACCAAACGGGTCAAAACCTAATCTAGAAATTTATTTGAAACCCAACTTGCAAACATTTCAGTGATGAAGAGCTTATACTACATGATCAAAGAAAACATAAACCAGAGGTCCATGCAAGTAGACAAAAGAGAAATGAACAAATAGGGGCTTGTTTGGTAGTCGTTGGTTATTTTTCTTATTTGCTTATTTTATATCTAAATCAAAATGCAAAATAAGTAGAGATTAACGAAATAAGCAAATACGCCAAGAAACTGGTTGCAACCAAAAGAGTCATAAACCGAACAAAATGAAGATAAAGTATACAAACGGAAGTTGAGAGAAATTTTAAATGGCAAAGCATCGCACATGTTTGCACAAACTGGCAGTTGCGGTAACGGCAACACAATGATGCAATCCACAACAACCTGGAGAACATTGTGTAAAACAAGCGCATATCCAAGGGGTAAAAAAAGATGGTCAATAATTAGCAGAAAATAACTTCACTAGGGTATGGATGATGAAGTTGTTGGCATTGGAGATGACGACGGAGGTTCCCTACGGAGCTCCTTGACAACAGCAGCCAATGCCTCGGGATTGAGGCCCATATCACAGAGAGCAATGAGGACAGAGAGGGTGTAACGATCGAGCCCAGTGTCAAGAATGTTCGACATGTGAAATGCGAGGTCTAGAGATTCCCGAGCAGTGCGCGCAGCCTCTGGATCCATAAGAACAAACTTTAAACAGTTGATTTCCTTCTGCAAGAAAAAGGGGTTCTAATTTGGCACAACCCTACAAGAAGAAGCAACAAAATAAAAACAAGAGAGGTCACATCCAGCATGCTATTTTTAAGAATTAAATGCATGACAAAGCATACATGTATTATGGATCTACACGAAAACATACAAAAGAGTACTTTTATGGTCATTGGACACAATTATTGTATGATAACTAACAACCACTGAAGCGATGAAACATGGAAGTTATTTCCTATAATAAGCCTGTTGCATTTAACTGAACGCAATATTGAAATGCACCAAGAGTTTTAGAAAATTGCAAAATAGGTTCAACACCATTGAAGAAACGTATTGACACTCTCAAACTTGCCCGACGGGCATAGAAGTAGACATTCAAATCTTAACGATATATTCACACATTATGAACCATAGTACCATACTAATTAAATCACTAGAAGTCTCATTTTGCTGAGACTTTCCAGTAATTCGAGGGCTTTTGAGTAACTGTTTGGGCAGCATATGAGGGTGACGCATCTGCTGTTGTTAACAAATATAAGGATAAATGTATAGATGAAAAGAATAACCGACTTAAGGAAGTGGGTTTAACATGAAAAACAAGAGAATGTTACATGAAGGAAAATTCACCCCTTAAAAGAAAATTATGTACCCAATGAGGAAGGGAAATTTTGAGATAAATTTGGCAAGTTTTAACACATACATTTTGTGAAGGATTGAAAGAACATTCATCTTCTACACAAGTGCTATTGTTTGTCCCACGTTGCTCGATTATCATCCCCAAAACCAGTATATGAGTCTAGGGGCCTGTCCACTCGTTGCTTATAGCTTTGAGTTGAATGCTTTTCAATTTTCTTTCTCAATATCATCATGGGTGTTTGATTTCCCACAAGATCTTTCCCATTAAATTAACAATGATTTAAAGCTGGGAAACTAGTGCCCCCTTGAAAAGCAATCAAATTCAGAAATCCAAAGGGAATCGACAGATTTCTAGATTCTAAGCGCACAAGAAATTCAGTTCATATACATCAATGGGAAATTGAAGCAAAATGACTCCTATAATGTTTTCATCTGTCAAGTGGCAGGGACTTGGTTGAAAAAGAAGGGAGAACTGGGTGTGCAATATTTTCACAAGCGAAGTAAAAAAGAAACTTGTTAAAAAGTGCCTATGTCCAACCTAAGGGAGGTGGATCTAAAGAGTAAAGAGGATACTCAGGCTAAGATAGACGAAGTATTGGCAATAGCAAGTGGATGTGCTGGTGTATAAGGAGACCAATGGGATTCTTTGTGTAATGGAACTTAGTATTTAGTTTTTCTATATAATATATGTTATTCGTACTTAAATGAGAAGCTAAATGGGCAATGTTTTGCATTACATTATTTGTTAATACTATGCATGTGTGTATTCCACATAATAAATAGTGTGTAGAGATTCGACTTCCACACAGAAAATTAGATCATTGTCCCTTGTGGAATGTAAGTGTTCAGTTCACAGTTTTAGATAAAATTGGACACACCATCTATATGACTGCAACACAATGTTTCAATAGGTATGTCTTGACTATGGGAAATGGTATATTGTCAACTCATCGTGCCACACATTATGCTAGTACAATGTGTGTATTGCACAAAACCGAATTGAGATATTAACTTTGTACTTTCTATAAAAGATAATTAACACCTCGTGATTATTATCATTGTTTTTGCTCTTAATCTTAAGATAGTCAATAGACACGTGTATTTAGTGTTTGTTACTTTAATTAACAAAAGAGTGAGATCTTTTAGTGGGCTCAATAAACTCAGCAAATTGGGTAATTGCACTACATGTATGGTGAATATTAATTATTGATAGAGTCCATGTCCGGTATAAGGATCGATCATACCCTATTGAGGAAACTTATAAATTTTGATTATGTTAAACCCCGCATGCTTTTATGTGTATCCGGCATAATAAATAAGTTAAGTGGGAAGGTGTCAAGGAATTACAAGATGTTAATGTAGGAAAAAATTGTGCGAATAGTTGATCGGATTCCATTCCAAAAAATAATCTCATTAAATCAACAATCGAATTATAGAACAGAATTACAGTATAGATTCGGAAAACAAAAATACATCATCAACCGAGTCTTGTGAAATCACAGTCCCTTTAAAACAGATTCGCGGCCTCCCGTGGGTGTTAGAGGATCACATCGGCACCTATCTCCCACGGTAAAATGACTCACTCGGTCGATGGAACACCACCCGATCGACTGCCTGGCGAACTAACTGTATTTGTCTCTCTCCAAAAAACACAAAAAACTGAAAGAAAATTGTATAGACAAAAAACCTCAAAGTCATTCTTCTACCTCAAAACCAAGAATCGGATTCACTATAGATAGAATCCATAAACTTTTGAAACCGCCAACAACATAAATGAAGGATTAATAAGAATATACTAGACATCAATAGCACAATTGATGGACATCAAGGCAACCATGAATGAGTCGTAATTGATGAGATTTTTTGGTTGCCTCGTGAGACCCTCTGGTGTCCCAATTTCATTCACAACCCTTCCAAATTTCCAACAACCCCCCACATGAATGAACTTAGCAAAAATTGACGCAAAGTACAAAGCAAATCCGCAGAGAGAGCACATCAGATAATCACTGTATTGGATAGGTAGTTTTTGGCCTTGAACCTTCCACTGTGAAAGCCTATCGGATTTACTAGCAAATCAGTGAACATGATGTCCTGAAGTGTTCTACCGTTTGTGGTAACCGAGACAACAGACTCCACACAGAAATTTCTCGTAACACAGTTTAGTTCTTACTATTGTGTTTGTTTTAGCAATGAACATGCATCCTAGTTCTGCAAGTGTTACTGAGAATTTCGCCTTCTCAAATTCTTATTGAAACGGCCCCACTTCACACTCACATAGCTAACCTCGTACCATGAGCATCTTAAATGATTTATTAGGAATCCCAATTAAGAGTCATTAAAAGCAAATAGAAATTACTTATCCTTAACAACTACACTGTTGCACCATAGAAAAGGGTACGAGAATCAAACTCCTCAGTGATCTCCGTAACCACATGCGATTAGGTTGTCCCATTGAACCTTGATCTTGAGATCTCCAGTCAACAAGGTTGGGTTTCCATCACGGTAGTTTTTAACGTCATAGGCTTTAGCCCCATTTCCCATCGATACTTTACAACTAGCTCTCTATTTAACCCTTTGGTCAGCAGATTTACAATATTGTCTTTTGACTTCACGCTGTCAAAGCAGTTGTTTAATGGTATTGTATCTACGACGACATGTCGAGACTTACCATTACACATTACTCTGTGTCCGTCCAATTTCTAATTGGCTATCGCAATTTACACATATTGCTAGCACATGTTTTCGTCCACATAGGAACATCTTTCAGAAGTTGGCGTAGCTATTATGACTCTTAAGTTGTCTTGTCTAGAGCAATAAACTCCGACTAACGTCATAGACCATGTCAAACATGTCTATTTGGAAGATTTCCAATACACAGCTGCATCTGCTAGTGTGAAAACATATCCATCTATGAATTTCGAATCCTTTATATCAAATATCTAATTTGCATCACTGTATCTTCCTAGTACAACAATATATCTGGTATAATGCAACCCATAGTCACGAGTGTACTCCAGATATCACAACACATTGACTATCACTTTCCAGTGATTCTTTCCTGGATCTATACGTAAACATATGTCCAAAGAATTATGCATTTCTTGATCTCCTGGTCACATTTTTGTGAATATCGAGTAGCTCAGATTCATTCACGAAAATCTGACATGCAACACAAAAATCGATCAATGAACAATTAACGATTTTATTTCACATTTTTTTTATCCTCTCTTGGGTGTAGGTACCATCACATCTGCAAGATACCACCACATTTCAAGGATTAAGGGGAAGGTTTTAGACCCCCACATTCTTGAATTTTTATCACTTTTCTTGCATGGTACCCATGCTCTTGAGCAAGACTACATAACACTCTTTCATGCTATTAAAGGTATAAAATACTTTGTCTCCACACATTTGTAAGAATTACAAGTCGTACACATCATTGGATCAAAACCAATGTCCATTGCTTCTTTCAACATTTTGAAAAGAAGTCTTAGTGACTTTGACTTTCACACTAGCAATAACTTGTCAATCTCTACTCATTATCATCAAATAGATAAGCCTCAAATAATATTCTCATTATCATAATCTTGTCCAATATTTATGCATTCTGTTTTGATAGTAAAAAGCAGCCAATTTGTCTTAAGATTGTAGGAAAAACAATTCTACATTTTATTCAATGGCATAAATAAATAGTACATAAAATAAAATAAGAAATCACAAACCGAGACCCGTGATTCTCACGGTATCCTTCAGACAAATTGTGCCACCTCACCAAAATACTTGAGGATCTTCCCGACATTCATCTCTCAGGATGCAACGGCTGAATTCCGGTGTCGGTAGCACTTCCCGAATGCCGGCTAACAAACTATTTGTGTTTGTACTCTCTTTGACAAGAGAACACAAAGAACACTCAAAAAACACGAAGAACACTCAAAAAACAAGAAGAACACTTGCGGGATAAGGAGGATTGCTCTGATTTTCGGTGTGAAAATTATGTAGGAAGATTGCTTTCACTATGTAGGAAGATTGCCCATTATATAGGACCAAAGGGAGCCAAAATATTTATTAGGAAAAAATTGTGTGAACAATTAATCGGATTCCATTCTAGAAAATAATTTTATTAAATCAACAACCGAATTACAAAACAGAATTATAGTGTAGATTCAGAAAGCCAAAATATATTACAAACGGAGTCTTGTGAAATCACAGTCCCCTTAAAACAGATTCGCCACCTTCCGTGGGTGTTGGAGGATCACACTAGCACCTGTCTCCTAAGATAAAATGACTCACTCGGCCAATGGAACACCGCCCCACCTTTAGAACTAACTGTATTTGTCTCTCTCTCCACAAAACACGAAAAACCGAAAAGAAATTATATAGACAAAAAAATCTCCAAGTCGTTCTTCTACCTCAAAATCAAGAATTGGATTTGCTATAAATAGAATTCATAAACTTTTGAAACCGCCAACAATATAAATGAAGGATTAATAGGAATATAATGGACATCAATAGCACAATTGATGGACATCAATGCAACCATGAATGAGTCGTAATTGATGAGATTTTTCAGTTGCCTCGTGAGACCCTTCGGCATCCCAATTTCATTCACAACCCTTCCAAATTTTCAATAGTTAATTATATATAATTGTCAGTAATTTAATTTAATTGATGGTATCTATAATCTTAACGTGGAAAGATCAATAAGCACTTAATAATATGAAGCTCGAAATATAATTTTGAAATTATAACGGAAGTTATACTTCTTTAATGGTATGAACTTATAATTAATGGAATAAGGAAGCATAATCCAAGTCATATTATGTTTTCCTATTCCTTTAGAAGTCTAATCCTAATCTACTCCTAATGGTCCCTATCATAGCGTATATATATGCGCCTTCGCAACTATCTAACAAGGACACAACTATGAGAGATCAAAATTTCATAGAGATAGAGAGAACGAAGCAGTTTGCCTTTTTTAGCCCATGCTCAATTCGTGACCAAGCATAGGAAGGTATACGGTAGAAGATTGTAAGGTGCAATCGACTTTGATATGTTTGTGTGTGCCGTTTGTTTTCGATCGATCAAACGTTTGGTCCGTGATTTGTCGAGATCAAAACAGAGAGACCTCAAGGCTCAAAGGCATGAACTTTAATTTTGCTTTGCAGAGTTTATAGATCACAAAAAATAAATAAATTGTAGTATAATCTATACGTGATTTCCATGGTCCTTAGAATTCATTCCAACACTATGGAGGCACAAGGCAGAGAGGCTGTGGGTGTCACCTACCCCAAAATTGACTCGAAGAAATTGATCGACGAGGATTGGAATCAATGTTAAAGATTGGTTGATTTATTCTATACAATTGAGACTCGGAACAACTAAACTCAAGCCATAAATGACCGTTTAGAAAGAAACTAGTTTAAATCATCCATTGTTAAAGCTGTGAACTACCCAAGCTATTTTTTTTTTTTTTTTTTGGTGCGTTGAGTAGAACCTGAGGTAGATAATGAACCTGTGTACTGCACTCCCATTGGGGATTCAAGGACCCTACAGCAAGAGCACTAGCTGGAACTAACAGCACCCCCAAACAACGTCGTTCTGGGACAAGTTAGGCAGCCACTTAATCGTTCAAATGACGTCCTTTAGTTATGAAAGGGTAACATAGAAAAAAAAATTCCTCCCCTTTCTATCCTAAAAAAAACCCCTCTACTTTCTCTTACCATGGCTAAAATTTCCATTATGTTTGCTTGAACCCAAAACAAAGAGTAAGATCTTGCAACTTCTTAAACCATCTGTCACAACTCCAAGCAGCAACGAGTATACCAAACATCAGTTTGCAGCCTTTAAATCCCAACAACTCCAGATGGTGAAATATACTGTAGAGTAAGATTCAAGAGATTATCCTCAATTCTGCAGAACAAATCTCACCACCATAACTGTGTCGTCTGGCCGTGGAAACGAAGAAAAGGGTGATATGAAAATTATGCGTGACCATAAGCAAATTGTTCATGGGAACTTCCAAGTACATTTGTCAAGTTTATGGAGTTATGGTTTCATTAATTGGGTTTAGAATCTAGAGGATGCTACTTTACTCTGTTAGATTATGTTCGCTTTCCATCTCCAATCGGACCCAACGTCATCCACAATTAGGTGAGTTGCTACACACATCAAAAGCTCAAACCAGTGCCCAAACCAATAGTGGACAAAATTTTCGTTTGCAATTGCACCAAAATCAAGCAAGAACCAGTTTGCCCTTAAGCCATAAGAAACACGAGACGGTGAAATAAAAGTATTTTCTGGATCAAGTGAAAGAAGAACCTACCCTTTTTATTACCCAATTTATGCAAAATCAGAGATTTCGAAAGGAACAGATCAGGATTTCACGAGACGATGTTTTTGGTTGTTGTCTCAGATTCTTCACTCTAATCGAGTCATCTGGGTTGGAACTGAGTTTGGGTGAATATTGGTAGTGTAAGAAATAGAGAGAATTCAAACAGGAGGGACAGGGCGATTCATTACAAAAACGTCGTCTTGGGTGATTAAGGCGCTGCCTAGCTTGCCCCAGAACAACATTGTCTTGGAATGGTGCCAGGTTCAGCGAGTCCCCCTCGCTATGGGGTCCCCAATTCCCAAGTTGGATGGATTTGGATTTGAGTTAAGTAGCCTAGGGTTTGAGGTAGATGAGGAGATAAAGAAAGAGAGACAAACAGGGAGACAAGTTTTTTCTTGCAACAAATTGGAGAATTGGTGCATCAATGAAGCATTCTCATTATCCTCTAGAAAACACTAAGGCTAAATATTTTCCAGAGGGAGAGCATTTTCTTGAAAAATATACTCCATAAAAACCTTTTTTTGAAATTTTTTTATCGTTTTCTGGTGTTCGGTTGTGACATGAAATTTTTCCCCGAAAAACAATTTCTATGGTTTTATTGATATGGAAAATCACTAATATGAAAAAACAGCCAAAATAAATACCTTTATATTAAAAAAAATACACAATCTTACATAAATCATAAAAAAAACACCTGCCTATAAAAAGACCAAAATGCCCTTACACACAAAAGAAAAAAAATACCCTTGGTTTATAAACACCCTCAATCGGCATGCCAATCACTACTATATCACATCAATGAGCAATCATTACTATACCTACATGAACCATTAGATATAAAATAGCATCCACGACAATGAGCAACTTTCGAAACAAAAAGAGGGTAGTTAGAGTCTCACCACAGTCGGAACAATAACAAAGTAGAATATGGATCTTTGGAGTGACTAAGGTGGTCTAGAGAATGGGGCTCAATTGCACTCTCTTTTCGTTTGCTTTTATGACTTGATATTTGATTTATCTTTCAAATTTTGTAAATCCTTTTCCTTTTTTCGTATTTAAAACCTTAAGAAATTTGCAAAATCAAACAAGGAAAATGAAATACTCCTGGTGGTTTGAAGGAGCTGTAGAATTTAGAAAGTGCTTATTAGGACCACTTTTCTTTTGAGTAATATATCTGGAAATGTCCTTATTAACACTGTTTCGAACACAACTGGTGCATTCCAAAATAATCGTTACTCGGACATCTTTGCCCTTGGACATGAGCGAAGGAAAGCAAGCCATGATTGACAAATGCCCGGGAAAGAGGAAAGATTGATTATAAGGTCTTTCATAGATAAAGAAGGTGTGCCAATGGGGTGAAAATGAAGACTTCTCTTTTTCCGCATAGGTTTGGGAGTTTTAGAGCGGATAGGGATCGAGTCCACCTTGTAAGGAAGTATGGAAAGACTTCATAAATTGAAGAAAGGCAAGAAAATGTTTGGCATCGTAACTCTTGACTTCAGAGCGACCGATTAGTGGGACCTGCTGAAACTAGTCTAACTACTTAAAGCCACAAAGTTCTAGGACACTCAATTTGGCTACATCTTGATGTGGATATAAATGATGACAAGGAATAAAAAATATAGCAACATCAATTTAAATCTCACTACAGCAACAAGCAATAAATAATCTTAACAAGTTAAATCCATCAAACTGAAAAATTATATATTCCATATAGCAATATAATCTGTCCACATGGCATCACTAATTTCATCCCTTATGCTAACCCATTCCCTATTCTCTTCTTGAACTTCCCTTTGCATTGTTGAACTCTATGATTTTGATTCCTACACATCTCATCATTTGCTTCTTCCATGATAGAGTCCATAAAATCAACTCCTTATATAATTGCGAATGACACAACACGCTAGACCACATCCACTTGTGTTTAAAGGACCAACACAGTTCCGCAACTAACACGCAAAATATTTCTTCAAAACACCAAAACACCTTTCAATTGTAGATTGCAAGAATAACGAAGGTTGATTAACTCTCTTTTGTTTTCAAGGGGATGGTTACCAAATTCTGTTTAATGGCATCAAGTACCATGATAGGGGTTAGATAATCCCTGTTCCAACTCCGTATCCAACATCTCCAAGATAATATTTACCAAAAAAGAAAACATATAAATTGCACATGAATAAAAACACCACAGCACATGCTTACTGAAGTATCAACAAGAAAAAGGATAAGTGAATTAACATCATGATAGCTACCTTAATATAAACCTTCCTACTATGGCAGGGCATCGCTTCTTCAACGAACACAGCAGAAATCTATTGACTTGTCATAAAATATGCATTTTTTGTTGGACATGCTTGCTTGTATTTACGATAACAGTTAAAATAGAAGATAAAAACTACATGGTATCATAGGAACAAGGTGGTCCCACATGTGATATGCAATCTCCAAGAATTTCCAAGTTACCTATTTAATTTTGGAGCATCCAATAAACAGGTTGTGGCCTGGGTCATGTGGAATTTCCAAGCTCCTTATTCAATTTAAGCATACTAGTACTGATATTCAAAGAGTACAAAATGCACCCTCTCCAAATTGACACTAGCATAAGTGATGGTGCAACACCCAAATTACTATATCAGACCAACATGTGGAGTTAGCCATCAGGGATGAATTCAAACGAGGGTTTCAATTCAATATATTAAAGTTGATGAACTGGAATGCAGGTTTAACACAAATGCAAGGTAATCTAACAGTCGAGGATGCAAGCCTATTAGGTAGTTCAGCCACTAATTGACAAACAGAAATTCATAATCAAGATTCACCAATTGAAATCCAAAGCCCAACTTCAATCAAACTCAAAGCAAAGCCCCTACACCTCGCGCAAACCCCCTCCCCCCCCCCCCCCCCCCCCCCCCCTGCGCGGGGTAGCCAGACGATTGAATTGCAAAACACTGACCTGTTCATGTCAAAGCGAACCACTATCTCGAAACCTTCCTGCATTCATCAAACAAACCACAATCAATACATCTGTAAAAATGTAAACATCGATATGTAAATACAAATATACAGATATATAGCACACAAGTATAGATGTATAGCAAGTGAGGGAGATGAGAGAGAGAGACGCACACGAGAGGGGGAGGGGGAGACGAGGGAGAGAATATATGTTGGAGAGAGAACGAGAGAGGAAGACGACCTGGTGTGGGGACTGATACATGATGAGGCGCTATTCTCAGGGAAAACGTTATTCTCCTCTAAAGACCGGAAATGATTTTCCGGCTCATGTGCTTCATTTTCTTTTGGCTATGTGGTTTGTTTTCTGACGTGCCAAACATCATCAAAAAAATGGTTTCCGCTCGAAACCAATGAAACCTAAGTAAAAAACACTTGCCAATGTGCGAAAGTGTAAACCCAGAAACACAGACGCTCAATTTTTTGAGTTCGAAACCAAAGAACAGATATAACCGTTTCATAATCATCATTGAGAAACAAAAAAAAAATCAAGGTACTCAGTAATAGAATAATCTGAAAATAGTGAAAGCGTATGCCTGCATCTATTTGCTTTATTACGCGCGAGAGAGAACTTTAATCGGTAAGAGCATCCCCAACGCTACTTGGTAATTCATTTTTTTTTTTATCTATGCGCTCCAACACTATCCTTATTTTTGCTATCCATCCAAACTAATTTATCCAATTATAAGAGAGAATTTTTTAGAGGCTGCAAACATTTTACTAGAATTTTTCATCCCGTTTGATAAAACCCTTACAATTAAATACAGAAATTAAACCCAAGAACTAGGGCATTTCATCATAAAAAATGCAGAGAGTTTTGGCTATGGTAGAGTACCTCCAACGAGGCCGTCTGTCTCTGGCTCAAACAAGAAGAAGCCTTCAGTCCTTCATCAAGAACCGAAGTCATCAGAAGAAATAGGTAAAATTACATGATCCAAACAAAAATTGAGGCAAACAAAAACAAATCGTCTCATACCGTTGACGAATATCAGATCAAAAATTGCAGAAGATCGAGAACTAGAGATATGTCAGTGTGTGTGAGAGACAGAGAGAGGAAGAGAGAAGGGGGAGTACCAAGGCCTAGCCGTGAGACGACGGAGTGGAAGGAGAGACGTAGAGAAGGATTTGTTCCGTACTGTAATGCGAACGACTTTGGCCAGCTGGAAGGAGAAGCAAAAGTGAATCTTCACTCACTCTGTATAGGCATCGGATTAAGACGTTGAGAGTGGGGTCTGCATCGGGGGGAGTTTGGTTTATTAGATCCGTTATTTTTTTCTTTTTTTTTTTTCTGTTCTTATGAATGTGAGCACAATTTGTTTTATTTTTCATTTTCTGTATGTACGGGACAAAAAAAACTTTTGGAAGATTTCTGTTTTTTTAAGTAATAATGTATTATCCGTGCCTACGATACTCTTAACAAAATCAAATCTAACGAAATTAAATGTAAAAAAAAAAGCAATATAGCGAAAAGAACTTGTCTTGAGATTGAATGTGATTCATTTGTCATGTATGTTCTTCATGTTCAACCAACAAAATTAAAATTAAATCCATGTACAGAACAATAAAATTAAACTGACTCAATCAGTTTCTTCGACTTGCAAATTTAATAGCAAAAAATGGGCCAAGTAACCTATATTACCTTGACTCCACCAATGAGCCCTTGGATAGTTTTGCCGTAGGTAGCATTATCCTCTTTTGGGTTTAAATAAAATTAAAGAGAATGAAACAAAAATTAAAAGAGAAATGGGAACGATGAACCTTGTAAGAAGTAAAATATATAGGCAAATAGAAACTGAGAATTGATCTACAAATGAAGAGAAAAAACTCTTATTGCAATAGGAAGAAGAAACAAATTTTGTTATGAAACTTGACATGAAATTTACTGGAGCTCTCGGTACATAATATCATATTTTTAATATATTCTATGAACACATGCAACGACAAAAGTGTTTACACTTTCACAATTTTGTATTAATTCAATATAGAAGAAGGCAATAATTTTTACCTTGAGTCCTTTAAACTGTTAAAATTTTTCCCGAAAAGAAATAGATTCAACACCAAAGAAACCAACATAAATTGAAAGTACAAAAAAAAAAAAAAACAATATCAAGTTATCCGGCCAAAATAAATATTACTATTACTCTGTTCAAACAATCAGAAAGGAGACAAATTACAAATACACGTCCTTTTTCACTTGGTTAAAAAATCAAGGGCGCTTGTACATTTCAGATTGTTCTAATACTTTGGAAATCAATAGCTTGATTTTCACAATAAAACATGCTCACAGGAAAAGAGATACAAATTCATCTCAGTAGAATTACATATATACAGTAGAAGTACAATAGAATGTCGAATTGACAAAAGAGTTGGGAGTTTATTACCATAAAGATGTCGTCTCTTAAGCCATTATTAATTTGTTGAAGTCTCCTGTCAATTGGACAGAATAAAAAAAAACTAATAAAAAGACCCTCATATGAATTTAATTGAAAGTCACCAATCTGTATTAGGTTATATACATTTTCATTGGGAAAAAAAAAAAGCTACTAAAAGATTCAAAAATACTTATTGTAGAATAAAAAAAAGACTTAAACATAAGATTAAAACTAAAATAAGCCATAAAAAATATTTATATTGCGAATCCACAAAAATAGCAAATCCATTTCCACCAATTTTTTCTCATGACACGCAAGCTGCGTGTACACAGTAGAAAATACATGAGAAAATCAGTTATGGTGTGTCCAATGGACAACATTTGAGGCAGAGTTAACGTGGCTAAAATCTCAAATGAAATACCGAGGGTCCAAAAATAGAGACCAAGGTGACTTCTTTGCGATGAGAAAGCTAATTGATCTTCTCTGATCTTCCTTTGTCAATTCCCAATCAAATATCTCAATATTTTTCCTAATGTATTACCCGTGCCTACGGCACTTCACAAAAATCTCTTTTTTAGCTATATGTAACACATCTCTAGAAGTACTAAGACATATGATAGTAACATTAAGAGCGATGAACTTGCATTTTGATCGGAATTAGACTTATAATTTTGTTAACACCAAATTAATTACATTGTTATCTTAGTACATAACTGAAAATCCATGTCTTTTTGTAAGGCTGGCACTCATTGGATCAAATGAATCTCATGCACTGATTTGAAGTTTCTTTTTGTAAGGCTGACACCATCATCGCTTGTAAAATAGATTATTTCGACAGCGAATGCAGCAGTTCTCCTATTTTTATGCTTGAAAGATGGACTCCGCAATTCTTTCGAACCAACTTCGCAATTCTCTCAATATTGGTTGCAGCCCTACTTTGTCCTTCTCTACATCGAATCTAGAAGACCCACATGTTTCATGCATCAGGAAAAGAGAGTTGAAGAAGTTTCGTAACATGGCCACCATTCTTTATTACCATAAGTAAAATTTTGGTTATCCATTCCAAGATTTTTAGAGGTACGTTTATGTTTATTGGGAAGAAATTTTGGAGATAGAAGATCATGTGCCAGACGCTAAATACCTTAGAAATCTTTTAAGTTTGAATTGGAATGTCTTGATTTATTTTCCTTTTTCAGCGTAAATGCTTAATTGGTGCATTCCAATCTGGGTGCATTGAAAATTTGAAATCTTGGAAACCATTAGAGATTTTCTCACAAAATCAAAATTGTAACAAAATTCGCGTGATAAAATTAAAACCTAGTGTAATCATAGTTATTATTCAAATCCAACATAAAATCCTTAATTGGTCGCTTCTTGGTGCATTCAAATCTTGGAACATGATCTTGGAAACCATTCTGACGTCGCTTCTTTCACAATTGCATTACAAAGGGAATAATTTTCACTCTTTTTTTGGCTGGGTTTTAGACTAAAAGTAACCGATTTCATTGATCTTCTATGATTTTTTTCTATATTTTCCTAATGGGTCCTCGAATCTCACCCCATTTTGCAACAACAATCTCTATTTCAATTCATTTTCTTCACACAATGCTCTCTGTAAATTCATTTTCAATCTCTGTTTTATTTTTTCCGCACCAGGCAAAAAGTAACCAGACAGAATTTTTGCTGAAAATGCCGAAATCGGAAAATCAAAAAACACACTTTAAAAAACGAAGCCAAAAACAGAACAACGCACTAGAAAATCTTCGCTGAAAGCAGTCCTCCGTTGACATGCTGGAAAAAAAAAAAAACATGTTCCTCTTAAAAGCTAAAATGAAAAGAAATCAATTTGGTAAAAATAAAATGTTCAATGCTTTATATTTCAATGTTACATCAATGTTTCTCATTTGCGGCTAAAAACTTATGTGTTTCTTTTATTTTTCACATGCAAAAAACGAAATGAAAATAAGTTTTGCAAATTAATGTCTGTTCAAAAGCATAATGCAGTTCAGTGCTTTTCCTATTTCACCACATGCAAAAAGAAATGCTGAATGTTCACCGCGGAAAAATGCAATAAGGTTTGCTTTGGTGTTCCTCTTGCACATTTTAAAAAAAATGAAGAGAGAGAGAGAGAGAGAGAACACAAGTAGATCATTTAGAGACGTTATTTTTTCACTACAATAAGCAAAACAAATCAAGGAGCAGAACAAATCGGGCATGGTTAATGCATTATTTTTTCACTACAATAGAGAGATAGAGAGAGAGAGATGCAAGAGAAGGAAAGAAGAAATACCCAAGAACGTGGCGGAAGAACTGTTTTGGCAAAGGTTGTTTAATAGCTATAGCCTTTAATAACTCTTATAGTTTCAAGGTGAGAAAGCCGCCCAAATGACCGTTGATGTTTAAGATTGTTTAATACTTGTAAAACCTTTAATTGCACTTTTGTTTGTTTTTCAAAAATAGGCTCAAAAGTTTTCCTTTTAAATCCTTCCAACTTCCATCCATTATAGCACTACAGTTAAAATTTGAACTAATTTCGATCGTTGGATTAAATGAATCCTAGTTGTTCTTGTAAAAATATGTTTATTTTGATTCTATTTTTGTCGATTAGAACTTTTTGTCGATTAGATAATAATACTGGAAGGAAAACAGTATCCGAGCCCTTCTAATCGACAAAAAGTTGAGATTGTTCGACCAAAGGTACCGCCAATCAAACAGTCGCTACCGATACATGATATTCCCTATGAATTCAACGGGAAACAGAGATAGGCACGAGAATTCATACCATTGGACTCTCCTTGTGCAGGATATTCTCGAGGGAAGATGGGTGCACTACAACTCTAAAAAGCAAGGAAGAACATACAAGATCCATATTTACAAGATGCATTGCTAGTGGTCCAAAATGCTTCGTTTAATTTGATTTATCTCCTCATATGTCACATTTCAAATATGAAAGAATAACTTTGGTGCTTTGAAAATTCAGAAAATATATGTGGAACATTACATGAAGATGCTATATGATGACATGATGGAAGGCCTTAGTTTCAGCCTCTCATTACTTTGAAATACGGTTTTTCAAGACCAAAATTTCAATGCTCCAATCTCCTCATTTGAACAATCACTACAACAATCAAATACATCATAAGCGTATTCCATTAACTAAATCTATCCATTGATTTATAATTCATGTATTGAACACATGTCTTATACAATATTTGCAGTGTTGATTGTGGAATAATCGTGTGCTATATTATGCAACAAATTGCAAATCATAATCAAATCCCACCAAAGATGACAAGAGGCGATATCAGAATGTATAGATTGCAACTCTTCTACAACTTCATATATGATAAGCCAAGATCTTGGAGTTTTGACGACTAGAAGAGCACACAAGCAGCAAAACAAATACAACAAGCACAACACAATAAAGATGACAACCAAGGAGATATCACAATACTTTGAATGAACTAACTTTTAGAGAATTAATATATTTTTAATCAATAGAGCTAGAATCTCTGTTTATTTTTTCAGTCTAATAGTCTAAATGAACTTCCTATCTTTGCAATCATGTCTTCTGTCATTAGTTGGTGGTATTAGGTTTATCTGCAATCATATTTTTAATAATATTATCTATTTTTGTAAAGACCAAGAACATTTGTCATTTTAAATTAAATGGTCAGAATATGATATGGCATTTGATAACGCATGACTTGGGTAGTATGAGTTGGGACCCATGTGTGTGGAATATAATTTTGACACTTGATCTTGACATGTTGCATAATATAAGAGGAAAGTGAAATTTATCCATTTTGTGGTACAAAAGTCAGATTTTCTTACTTTACCAAATCCCTTTCTTTATTTTGGGAGAAATTGGAGGCCTTCCACTCCAAATTTCAAGAAACATAAAAGACGAAAGGTGATCTACACGATGAGGGCTTCGAATCAAGTCCGGAATTGAGAGTGCTCATGTACAATTGGAGGAGATCGATTTTTTGTTATGGAGTTTCTTGAAGCTTGATTTTTGAGGTAGGA
>JABCMJ010003990.1:0-13015 GCA_014822125.1 Arbutus unedo
ATTTCTTGTTTATTTATCTTTTAAGGGTATTGTAGTTTTTTTTTTTTTTTTATCTCATTAGGTTAGTAGGGGTAACCTATAAAAGTATTAGTCTTGTACAATAACAAACGATTGAATGTAATAGAAAACTTCTCTTTTCCCTTCTATCAGCTACACACCCAATTAAAGTATCGCGTTCTCAACTAACCAGATATTATATGCAACAATAGGGGGGTACCGGGCTAGGAATAAAAATACCGTTTTGTCATTCGGTTATGCCAGTGCAAGAGTTCTGGGAGGAGGTAGGTGTGCCTGAGTGCTTCCTCTTCTTAGATGTGTGAGCCGCAGGATGCTTCTGCGTACTGACTTGGCCTACAAGACGGAATAAGTTACGAAGTCAGCCTCATAAATCGTTCATGAGCAGTGCTGGATTTAACAGAAATCAACAAATATGGAGTAGTGAAAATCAACAAATATGGAGTAGTGAAAACCTGACTTACATTTGAGGAACTATGGGCTAATATACCATAGATTTTGAATCTAAATGGTTGGACCGAACAAGTGAACACCTACCTCTTGCACTCTGGATCTTGGTTTACCTAAAATTCCACTTCCCATACCTCAGATCATTCACCGCTGATCGGTTTCCAACGCTGCTCGCAATGGTTTTGCCTCTTCGATTACCAGTGGAGGCCCATTTTGGCATTTTAAACTGCATAGCTTGGGAAGGCATCTGTTGATGCAAATAGAGTTCTGGTTGTAGATCAGTAGCTGTATATTCAACGGGTGCAGACCATCTCCTTTGATGGATGTCGCTTGGGGAGGATGACAAGGAGGAGGTTGATTTGAGGGGTTACTGACCCAAGATCGCACTGCAGGACCTTACGGTGGGTGTGGCAAGGGAGGAGGATCAAATTAATGGTGCTCAGAATGTGATTGACTCGAGTTGTGGTGCTGGTTTGTACACGAAGTGAGAGAGCGCGAAGGTCACATGCAGATCTGTGTGGTGTCAGTGGAGGTACAAGGGGAAAAAATGGTAAAGTTGGGGCAAATGTACAGGGAATGAGGGAAGAGAAGGCCTTGGAAGAGAGAGAGAGAGCCGTTGGTCGAAAGCTGACATAGCACGTTGGGGCTCAATGAGTGCTGCCTTGCTGTACCAAGCAAGACGAAATGGGTTTTGTTCTCGGAAACCAGGTTCCAAACATCGAACCGAGCAAGGCCACAATGTTAGCTTCTATTATGAAGTTCTCCATAACTCTATCTAGGCATGAACATATATGCCTACGTAATTCTTCAATATCAAATTGTAAATTGGAAATAAGAGCGTCTTTTTGGAGAACTTGATGCCCACCACCTTGATCCAGAAGTTCTTGAAACGCGTGTTCTCTTTCACTGCAGAACCTGACACTTCAGGAGGAGGCTAATCAAGAACCACAAAACATGTTCTCTTGTTCATTTTGATTATAGCAAGATTTTCATCTAAGGCCTCATTAATGATCAAATCTTGTTTGTAAGCTGGCTAAGACCCTTCCATTCTATTCAGCAGTTTGTTGACAGTTGTTGCAAGTCTCCAATATCCTTTACAGAAGGCATACTCTATTAAACAAGAAGTGTACATGAGCTACCTTCAGATTCTAAACAATTAGTACATGTGCAGAACATATAAATGTTGTTTGTTTAGATCTCTTCATACAAAACCTACAAGGTGGAGAAATCCGATCAACTGGTTATTAGTCAATGCAGCCATCAAACCATGAAAACATTATGTGACGTGAAGATTAAAATTATTTTGTATTACAACTTCAGATGAGCATTTAGCAAATTACTATTTGCATTTTCCCTTAAATAAACTGAAGGGAGACTAAATTAATATACAA
This sequence comes from Arbutus unedo, assembly GCA_014822125.1. Classification (NCBI taxonomy): domain Eukaryota; kingdom Viridiplantae; phylum Streptophyta; class Magnoliopsida; order Ericales; family Ericaceae; genus Arbutus; species Arbutus unedo. The sequence goes on from JABCMJ010003990.1 coordinate 1,857, forward strand.
GGCATAAGAATCTATGACATCATTATAATACTTTCTCAGCGAATCTTGAAAAGTGTTGTCCATGGAACACCCAAAAATTTACCAATAAACATAATAGAGATTTTGTTTCCACATCGCTAACAGCTGACCAATCATTCACCGAAAATTCAGCCTTTACATCCTAAACTTATACCAAGCTTATCTTATTCTCATAGGTGGTGATATTCATCTTATGTTGAAACCCCTTGGCGTAAACCAAAAAGAAATCGAACCCTACCATTTTGGATATTGTACAAGCAAGCTGCCACGAGCCCACGATGCTCTCCACCGACGGGGATGGGGAACTCTTACCTTGCAAATACAAACACCAGTACTATTGCAAGGGATACTTTTGCAGAGACGCTGTGCATTAGTACCCAGCCACATTTCTACTAATACTTGTGGAGAGAAAAGAACCAAACAAAACTCTGAATCACTGTAACATGTCTAACTTAATGTTTAGTTTAGAAAAACATGTAAACTGGAAGGAGTCCAGAAGGTAAAAAAAGAAAACAAGCACTTGATAAAAGAATATAGTTTCATATAAATGCATAACATGATTAGAATGCAGCAGACAACCTTGATCCATTTGGATGATAATCAAGCAATACACATTTATTAGTATACTGGAATGTAAATGGAGGGAACCAAAGACCAGGTACTAAAATTTGTCTGCAGAAATATATGCCGTTAGTTGGATCCTACTTTATTGTATTTGCAAATATTGAGACCGTTCAAAATTCCTTGTGGAAAATGAATGTAATGAGCTCTGAAAGTTTGGTAGTACAAAAGCGATTGATTAAATGAAATAATCATGACCTCATATGCCGATCAATAAATACTAAAATAACCAATTAGTTACAAGAGAGACATACTTACCAATGAGCAACATCAATAAGTCTAGCACGATTGATAGGGAAGCTAGCCTGTTTTTTAGGTGCTTTACCATGGTAGGCCCTTCCCACAGTGAGCGCGAAACCATACAATTTCCACTAGAAATATTATTGCAAAACGGTCAAAGATATCAAAGGATTGATTGTTTCTTAGAAACCAAACATTACAAACATAGGAGACATTTGTGTCTTGGAAACCCACGGAATGTTAGGAAAATCAAAATCATCTTACTACAATAATTCTTGCTAAGAAGAACCTCCATCTTGTGACAATACTGCAGAAGGTAATGAGTTACTCATACAACACTTCCTTGTACAATGCTCAAGGCTCTAGGCTAAGTAGTAGGAGCTACTTTTAAGCTATTTTGAGCCCAAACAATGGGTTCAATAAGTTATTGCCAATGACATCATCCGTTGAATAGAAACATTAAACTAAACAAGGGCTCAAAAAGTTTTGAAACCTAGAAAGCTCAATCACAAAATCATGGACCAAACACTGAGAAGACTTGAAACAAATAAGCCACATGCTTAACCATTAACCGAAAGGGACCAACGGTTAATTCATAACCCCGATGGACCAATGGATTGAAGTCATGGCTCAAATCCAATGATAACTAATTATAAATCAGCTAAAAGCATGGATGTATGCAAATTGGTAAGAAAATATCTACTAAGTGGAGTGTATTAAGAAAAAGTATTGTAAACAACTTTAGTGGTGGCTTCATTTAAAAATACAACTTTAGAACCAGATGTAAGACTTCTCATGATAAGTTGATCACAATGTTCTCTCCAATTGCATGAATGAAATATGTTTAGGTTTTGTTTGGACTATGGATCTTTGGAGAATTTACTAAGAAAAAAGACGAAGATATGAAAATCAAAAGGAAAAAATAGCTACTTCTCTTTATTATCTTTACATTCCTTACCATTCAAATCATAAATAACCCTCCAACAAGTAATAAATCATTAAATCAAACATCAAATATGGGAAATCCTTAAAGGGTAATTATTGAGTAATCTATCCATTACATGAATTAAGTTCAAGCAGAATATGAAGTTTAACTCATGGATTAAGTATCTTTAAAATGAAAGCGAGAGGTTTGTGTCTAGTATATGCTATAGGATAAAAATGCATACAAAAATTACCTTTTGAGAGATGGATGGTCCAACAAACCTACTATTCATGCAGACTAGTCACCCAAAAAAGAAATGGTAGTTTATAAACATAATCATTGAATCCATGATGAAAACCAACAATCCAATGGAAAAAGACTATCGATTATTAATGTTTGCAATCTTTTGTATTTATATTTATCGGAGACTTCGTTGGTTCAACAAATTGGGCAAACACAAACATGATCGCAAATTAGTGACACAAATACTAACACTATTTCATTCTTGACAAAATTCTTATAATTAATTTTCTATTCTCCAAGGGAATAATTCTTTAGAAACAAATCGATCATCATCCATCTATTTCCAAACCTACGAGCTCCAACTCAGAGTAATGAAGCACAAGATCAGGAAGATGAGAGAGAGTGAATGACAGAGGTTGTGTAGAAATAGACACACGCACGAGAGAGAGATTTTTCTATGAGATGCATATGACGTAAATACCGTTCTTGATAGATAAGAGAGAAAATGAAAGAAGTTGGAGTACTTTAGCTCCACAAAGAATTTGTGACATAGAAGGACTGTTATGGCTTACGGTCTTGAAGATTTTGTGTAGATATTTCTATTATTTTGAAAACAAAGCCAGCCAAACTGATAAAGAATACCATTGGTAGGTCTACTAGGAGTCATTGGACAGAAGGCACAAGACTTGTGGGGGCAAAGAACAAATTGATAAAATATGGCGTATAAAGGAACTCAATTCCCTTGTGAAGCTCGAGGAAGCTTGCATAGAGGCGTATCCTCTTTCGAAAGACCATATCGTCAGGGTTGTTGGATTCTAAATTTTAATAGAAAGTATTAAATACAATGTTCTCAAAGTTGCTAATTACTAGTCAGGCGGAAATAGGAACGTCTAGCGCCTAGGCCGACTACTTGGAGGCTAGAGATTAGACGGTTTTTCAATGTTCAATGTTCAACATTAAGTGAAATTAGGGAATTAATGTGTAAAATTTCAAATACTTAAACATCATGGACTCGTCGTTTACATTTTAAACCTTGTAATGTTAAAACAATTATAATTTATTCCAAATTTTGAAAAAAATTTCCATTTTACCTCAAGTTTTTTAGAAACTAGTAGGCCGACTAGTCCCCAACTAGGCTGATTAGTTTCCGACTGGGCCGACTAATCCCAACTAATTTCCAACTAATTCTAAAAAAATGCGTAGACTTAAAGTTGAGGGGGCATGGTGCCGCCTAGTCCCCAAGCGATAAACTATTGCACCCTTAACTCTTCCTCTTTCACGCATCCCTGTATCGCCCGTCACCATGCAAGTGCTTGCATCTTGTTAGTACCTCTTGTCATCAACTCATCATCACCAAACCACGATCAAGGAATGTCCTTTTAACTACTACCAAAAACCCACTGCTATCATCTATAAGCCCCCACACTCTAACCGACATTTGAGCAAAAACACTGCAACGATGAAAACCCATTTACCCAAGCACCAACCTAACATCTTCATGACCAACCACCACCACCAGTGTATGTGAACAGCTTTTCAAGTCATTGCTCTTCTAAATTACAAATCAATCATCGAATCACAATAGAACCCGCATCACCCCCTAATGAACCACAATTGAGCTACCATTCGCTAGGTCTTGCTATACTGTACCTAGCTAATTACCTCCGCTTTGCGATTATTTTGCCTAAATTAGATCAAATTGCTTTGGCTATGAAGCACAAATTGACACACTTTATTTTAGTCTTTATAGTAATGTCCTCATTGTGGCCAGGATACATGACGGACACATCACATGGTGTATGTCTTTTTCTCTGGGTTTTTGTTGGACACAGTACGAACATGGCTCGCACGTGTGTCCTTTGTCCATACATACCTTAGGATACTTTAGGGACAATAATTTTGTCCACCTGCTTGTTTATGGATCCTTGAACCAAGTTGCTTGAATTTGTTGAGATGGTTAGAGAGTGATATTTTGCTTGAATTTGTTGAGGTGATTAGAGAGTGCTATTTTTCTTTCTTCTTATGCCACAATTTTAGTGAATTTCTCATGTATGGTAAGTGCATCGAAAAGGTTTTTTAATGTTGAGTTAGTCCTATTTATTTGTTATTCTTAGTGGTTTGGGCATGTAACGTTCACATCTAAGAAGCACAGACACGTTTACACCTACATGCGTGTATGATTACTTGTTATTCCTTGTTTAGTACGGCACGTCACACTCTAGGACACGTTGCAGACACTTGTGGGGTCAGAATGTAGTTTTTGTAAGTGAACCAAGAGTCAATATTTCCATCGATGTTTAGTCCATGATTACGTAATATAATCATCTTTGATTTGTATTTTCAAATTGTTAATACAATTTTTATTTGTTCATCTTGGTTTGATAGAAATAATGGTTTTTTTGACTTTTATACGAGTTCCTGAGGTACATCTATAATGTTAAATGTATTGTATAGTTGTTGTGTTCCTAACATGTTCATGTCCTAGTTTTCGAAAAAATGTTGTGTCCGTGTGTCTGTGATGTGTCATGTCTGTGTCCTGTTTTTGTATTCTTGCTTCTTAAATCCACATCAGTTTGGAAAAAATGTTGTGTCCTCGTGTCTGTGATGTGTCGTGTCCATCTCATGTTTGTGTATTCGTGCTTCTTAGATTCACATCATAGCCAGTTTTTTTATTTTCCCTTTTCCTGATAATGTGGCGAATCTGTATTGGCCTTTTACCATGTCCATGTCTGTGTCCTGACTTGATTCACACCTAAAAGAAATGACAGCGTGATTTCTTATGGGATCCACCTGTAGTAAGACCTCCTACAAGTGAGGTGGGTGTATTATACTATTTTTTTTCGTTATTATTCTCACTCTTATCTGCCGGTGCATAAGATAGCCTTTTTCTATATCTTATAAGGAATCTTAGTTGTATTGTTTTTCTGTTTTTATTGCATTTTTTTTCTTGCTCTGACCATTAATTTCTTTCTCAGTACTTGCTTTTTGGATAAATATGGAAACGTAGTGGAAGGATGCACAAAGGGAGTCAGCCTTGTATATGTTATTTTCTATTTTAGGTTCTTGATGTATAATATCGTTCTCTAAATGTGTTTTTTTCCAATATTTGCAGCGAAGGAGAATTGTCATCCAATGCATGTATGATTCTGCTCTTTCTATCTTAACTAGGGATTTCTATTTAAGTTTCAATAGGAGAATTTTTTGACCTAATCTTGTCATAAAAGCATTTGATTTTGTGCAGATCACGATCTTCTTGGACAGCATGCAATCTTTGGTGAGCGTACTGGTGCATCATCTGCTACTCATCATTGCCCATATATTGCTTACCTTGGACCAATTCACCCCTCGTCGTCTAATTCTGGTGGGAGTGTTTTAGATGGTTCTAGTTTCAATAGTCACTGGAATGGGCCATCAGTTCCTAGCGAGATGCCCACTTCTTATGCATTTCCGTCCATGGATGTCCATTACCAAAGTTGGGATCACCATTCCTCCCCCTTCCCTACATTGAGCAGTCGGGTTGGTGGCGTTGATCAGCCTTCAGTTCCATCTGCGACTCACAGGGCAGCTAGGCCGAATTCTGATGCACAAAGATCTGGATCTTCAGTTCATCCATTCCTTGTGGGCCACAGGTCAGCATCTGAGATATCAATTGTTATGCAATTCGAAGTGTTTTTAGACTTTGGCCCAACATGTCCATAGTCGTGGATGTGAAGCTACATTACATGGACTCGGGTACAGTTCCTGTTCATGTCAATGTGTAGGATTCATTTAATTAGTATCTCGAGGGAGGGGCACAAAAATATGTTGCTGTTCATTAGTAAATTTGTATCCTTGTGTTCTTAGGATAGATAGTGTTTACAAGGTGTCTTGGAGCATTTCATGTGCATTATTTGACATCTATACGTAGTTCATGATAAATTTCGATTCTAAAGTAAGTTTTCTAGGTGGATATGCAAGATAATGTCAGTGTCTGCATGGCGACTTCATGCATTTAGAAGACTCCACTTTAAACATACTTCTTCAACCAGAAGCCAGTTTAAATAGTTTCGTAGTTAAGAACAAACTATTCCATAAAAGGAACAATTAGTCAGAAATTGGAGGTAATTCCATGACGCCATATGGTCATGTCAGAAAATGTTCATTTCAACACAATCCCAGGCCCAGTGCTTAAGTTGCCGAAGAAGTAAATTTATCTTCTTCACTCTTACCTACATTTTATTGCCTTCACCTTGTCCTTTCCCTCCACAAATCCATCTGCAACTAATCATCTGAAACACCCTTAAGTCCAATTGTATGTTCCCCCTTGACTTTTCTCCTTTGAAAATCCAGTTTTTCCTTATGCCATAACATTGACTACAAAACATACATCTTGCAGTTCTGCCGCTAGAGTTGGAAGCTCGATATCATCAATGATTCCTCCATACCCTGGCAGTGCTGATCGGGCCCGCGACAGAGTCCAGGCTCTCCAGGCATATTCCCAGCAACCCACCAATTCACCAGCTGTCCGCAACACATCCTTGATTTCTGGCACAAGGAGATCATTGAGCACTCATCGTGGCATGGCACAAGTTCCCCCAGTAGCTGCCTCATCTTCTGATTCAACCAATGGCTTCTACTTCTTCCCATTAGCTTCATCCGGTCGGAACTTTCAAGAATCAGAAAACCCTCCGTCAAATCGCTTCCATGCATGGGAAAGAGACCATTTGACTTCATTCGTGTCAAACCAAGCCGATAGAGATCCAGTGTGGGGCCCATTTCATCAAATGGGTGGTGGGTCCGATACTGCTGCTATCAGACCTATTGGCTTTCGCCAGAGGTACGGATCTGAGAGGATGCCATCGCAAAATCGATTATAGAATTGTTATTTATTCATCTTTTCGAGGAGAGAAACTTTGAATGCTGTGACTGGAACAAATTATGTATGTTTGGGACATACGATATGTAATGCTCATTGGGTGCGTCTGTCCCGATCTTAATAGACGAGAAAATTATGCGGGGTGGCCCTGAAATTGGGTTTTTTTATTTTTTTTGTTGGCCACACGCTGCTTGTGTGCTGGACTGGACTGGCTTCCTCTTGTTTCTTTGCCCTGGGAATATAAAATAAGATTTTCTTGTGTTTTTTTGTTCTGCGATCACCGAAATCCAAATATTTGCTTGTTGAATAACAGGTATGGGAGGCTTTATTGCTCTGATGCAAGTGGCTTGCGAGTTTCCATCTTGAGTCACAGCCTTGCGATGGATGCAAGGTATTCATTCATACATTCCTATCATGGATGTGTGAGGGGGAAAGATATTCAAACATCTCTGAAAATATTTACTTCTCTTCTTATTCCTCAGAGTTTATAAATTCGAAATGCATACATAAAATTGTTTTTTCTGTGAATGCCTTGAAGGGTATCTACGGAAATCATCAATCTGCATGTTACGTAAGATATCAGGGATCTGGAGGATATCCCCGATTTGGATCGAGAGTCAAGCTTAAGGGTCTATAATTATGGAGTATTAACCTTTTTAGTTTAGGCTAAGTATTCATAGGGCTGTTTGATTTGGGGATAAGATTACATGGGATTGGTAAAGGGATTATTAGTACATAGACGAAATAGTCCTATAACTATTAATAAAATAGTCTATCTTATCCGTCAATTTATGCTCTCACACCGGATAAAATGATGGACAATATTCTTCAATATAATGATAATATTCCCTCGCGTGTCAGTACATGGCAAATAATGGAATCCTGGTGTAGTACGATAAAGGGGTAAAGGTGAAAATAGGAAAAATTTGAATCGATTTAAATTTTGAAAAAGGAATCTTGGGAGTCATGCTTTAGCTGTGTTGTATATATGCGGTGATGTTAGAACAACTTTGTGTGAGAGAAGAATATGCTTTTGGTATCTTGTGTCAGCCCTTTCTTTTTGCCTTCCATTATTTTTGATAGTATTGGCATACCATGTTGTACTGTCTCGAAAACTATCATTAAAATTACAACCAGTTTACTCAAATGTGTGTGGATCATTTTTTGACGTGGCAAATAGGATTGTGACAAAAGAGCCGATGGATAGCTCAGGTGAAGTTTGTTCTAGTTTGCGAGGAGGAGAGGGAATTAATTTCAAAGTTAAGGTGTCTCAACCGAAGGGTTAGTAGATGTACTGGGATTTCCAAAAATTTGAGAGTAAAAGAAATAGAATTCTTCATTAAAAATGGAAGGAGTATGAAGTAGCCAATCGCACACCTCTAACTTACCGGAGGTTCAAAACGCTGACAATCAATGGGTATAAGAGTAGTTATTGTGGATGTGCCCCATTTTGTACTTATACTCACCGATAGTATGTCCAGAATATTCTAAGATTTATTAAAGAGGAGGTTAAAATTACAAGTTTTTGACGAATAACTGAGGGATGTTGTTTTCAATAATAAGGGCTCATCCAGGTTACTTTGATTTAGGGAACAAAAGATCTGACCGTCAATCAAACAAAATCATTGTGAAAGGTATAAAATTAATTGGAAATGTGCAACTGGGCTTGGATGCAAAAGAGAATGCTGTTGTTCATTATGTGTTGTTATTCATAGTGAGTGATAATAGTCTGTCAGTTTCCGTTCCCACACCGGATAAGATTTTTACACGTGGGTGAGAAAAATTCAGAAACCTGGATTATCGATCATGATGAGTCTGATCAATATAGGATTTTGAAAAGAATAAAGTTCAAGCTTATAGGTGGGATTGACAAAGAACATCCTCATTATGGAATAGAAGTTGTGAACCACTTTTGTGTGCTTGATGCTTGGACTGATTACAAAGATGCGTTATTGGGCAATGTTGAAAATATCCAGAACAGAGCCATATATTTGGTGGTAGCCTCTGTTAGTAGAAAGGATTGCAAGTATATATTAAGAAGTCAAATGTATTTTAAAACTGTCTAGCATTTCAAGTGTAAAAGATATTGTTTGAGGTAGATCTATTTTTGTAATGTTCAGGTAAATAGAGGTGGATGATATTAAAACTGACGTTGTAGAAAGAATTTCAGCAAGTGATTTCAATTGCATTGAACTAGCCCTGTCTAACCTATTTTCGCAGCTAAGACTTAGATACATCCAAAAAAGTATTAAAGTGGATAAAATATTAATCGAATATTCTCCACTATGTGCACCCAATGCATGCGGTATTGTTAGGGTTAATATTTATGATCGGAAGCTGGATGGGAATAACAATCTACATGCGTACTATATATTTCCAGTGGACTGTCAATGTGAGTTAGTTTATTATGGAAATAGATATTGTTCCATTAATGAAAAACAAGTGCCTTGGGTAGTTAAGTATCGTACTGAAAATTCTAACATAAAAAGGAGCGTGACCTACTGTAAATTGAAGGGGTACTTAAAAGTATTCTACTAGTAATATGCCGAGGAATACAATGATGAGACCTTCATCAATTTCAGTTTTATCTAAGAAATATACACGAGAGAATATGGGTGTATAGCATTGTGCGCCTACCTGAACGGTCCCCATCATTTCTCGTAGTCTTTCAGTTGGATTGCTTGAACACATGAGAGATTTATTGCTAGAAAGTTTTGGAGAATGTAGGTCAACTATTAATAATCGCAGGGGTCATGTTAGTGTTTCTAATATTGAAATACGCAAAGGTAGTATAGGCATTATAGAACTTGATCTTGGGCTCTCTATTTTAGAAGTTGGCAAGAGAAAAGATGACGTTGACAAAAGAGTTGTACTGGACCTGCATGAACTTTTCGATGTTCTAAGAAATGTAATAATGAGTGTAAAAAAAGTGAAGATTCAAAAGATGTAATAGTTGATGATAAGGAAAATGTAGTAAGCAAATGAGATATTCGGAGAAATGTAAGTCTAATAAAATTTGTCATTAATGAATTTGAAAATTACATTTTGTTCAGCCAATTCCTTGAAAGTTAGATCTTCGTTAATTGTAGTAAAATAATTCATATCTTTATTACAAAACACGATTGACAAAATCCCTCATTTGACTTTTGTTTTTTTACAATATTTTTCGTTGCAAATGTAGTTTAATTGCCCACCCAGTAATTCTTTCTTGCATGGCAAGAACTTGAATGGTATGTCGTCAATGACGTTATATAACGCGTGGTTGTTGTAGTCGTTGAAGTCCACTCCATTGCAATAGTAATTATAATACGTGGTTGTTGTAGTCTTTATTACTGGTTGTTATTCTGGTTCTTGAAAGGCATATTAATTTTAGTTGGTTGCCCTCTATGAATTAGATGTAGTATTCTATTTTCTGTGTGCTCCATGATTTCCTAGTATAGCCAGTGAAATGTGTCTGTGTCATCGTTGTTGTTGAAGTATAAGTGAAGTAAAGTTTTACTCACGCATAAAATGTTTTTATTAGTCCATTCTTCGATTGGTTGTGGAACGTTCGGAAATGCGTCCATCGTGTGATATAAGGCTCACTTGGTTTTGGCCACTTGTAATCGACAACAAATAGTATATTTTGCAGTTAGGTTGCTCAAATGAAAAGCTGATTGTTTTCTACTCTCGCAAGGAATTTTTCTTTGTTGGAGCATTTAGTTAGGATAAAGCCCCAAAGACTATCTCTTAATTTCTTCTAACTCTTTCTTGAAACTTTGAAAATTTCTCTTTTTCTCGAATTGTCCTCTTTTAGCGATGTAATCAGCGAAGTGTGCATCCGATCAAGGTACTTGCATGTTTGGATGATAATTTACCCCATTTGATAAGTCTTTAAGATCCCATTTTCGTGGATCGTTTATATTGAACCGTTTGGAACACTGGATGAAGATATATAGGTGAAGTTTTTCATCCTTGTGTTGTTCAATTGCGACCCTGCAATAAGGTTCGTAAGTGTTTGTTTGAGAATGAGATTATATAATGAATAAGTCGTATTCAGTCAATCTCATGTTTATTGTGAACACCTCTGGATAAAGATTAATGTCCGAATTGACTATCTTGCCCTTGTTGCAATGTTTTACCACAGCTAAATGTAATTTATTCCTCTATATATTATTTTATGTCTTTCACTCATTAACCCCAAAAACAGAAAATTATAAAAGATAAACAGGAAATTGCAATCCGAATAAAAACTAGTCTATTTCTTCACAAAATATG
>JABCMJ010003991.1:0-11646 GCA_014822125.1 Arbutus unedo
GCAATTGATGGACATCAATAGAGGCATGAATGAGCTGTAATGGTTGAAACCTTCTGGTTGCCTCGTCAGACTCTCCGATATTCTAAATTCATTCAGAACCCTATCAAATTTCCAACAAAAACGACATGGATGTCTGTATTACTCAAACCTATAATTTTGGGGTTCGGGATAGTGAAATGTTAATGGCAATAATGTAAATACAAAATTAAGTGAAGTGAACGGGCAGAACCACATTTATATAGAAGAACTTGACAATTTTAGAGAGAGAGAGAGAGAGAGAGAGAGAGAATGGGATTTAGTCTGATTTCCAGAAGTTGAAGAAGAAAGATGAGAATTATCAAAATCAAAACGGATAGATGACATTAAAATTAAAAAGAACATTATTAAAATTGAAAATTATTAAAATTGAAGGGATATATGTTTTCCAAGTTCCAAAATGAAAGAGAAGTTGACGCAAAGGGAACAAACCCCTGGCGACACACTGGGTCGGTTTGTAGATTAGTAGGTTGGACCCCACAATGGGCTTGTACAGATAGGTACATAAACCCCAAAATAAACAGAAACACCAATGATTCTAGAGGACTTATAGAACAAAGAAAAGAGCAAAGGAATAAGAGAGAGCTTAAGATATGGTTGGTGCATGTGATCCTTTCCACCGACCCCCCCTTGGATTTGTTCAATCTAACAGAATTGACGTTTCAGAGAATATTGCTTCTTGTTTGCTACTGCCGTTTTCGATGTTCTGCCCTTTCGCCCGCCCTCGCCGCTACTTGCACCTCTTTAGCATGCGCATTCACAATGCCATTTATGTCGATTCTTAATTCTCCATTCACAATTGCTCTCTGGAAAATAGTTGTTTATATCGTGTATCGTATTAGTTAGTACTGGCTTTATAGCGGTATCAGATCATGGACGTATCGTACCGACTTGTTCCGATATGTTCTGGGCAATTTCATTTGATACTTACCGCTACTATACCACACTGGTCCGTAATTTTTTGTTAAAACTCAATTACTAATTTTTTGGGTAATTACACTAAATTTTTTGATGGTCCCGGTTGATACCGGCTAGTACTGTATCGTAATGGTTTGTAATTTTTTGGGTAATTAGACATAAATTGAGATTAAAATATTTCTATTTTATGTTTGATGATGATTTATTTTTAAATTGTGAAAATTTATTTTATATGTCTAATGTGATTTTTTGTTATAAATAATATTTGAGAAATGTATATTAATTTTAGTAATAAATCTGAAATGGTAAGCCGATACATGCCGGTACTGATATGTACCAGTATTACACGAATATACTATTCAACGTGTTAGAGTTATTAAATTTAACTCAAAGGAAATCTTTGATTTGAAGTTTGATTTTTGTTCGCGTGTTATCCACTCCTACATTAATTTGGATGAGATTAAGGGTCGACATAATTATTTCTTCAAAATTTTCTATTTTTTGAACTGGATATCTTTTTGGAAGCTAAATCCTATGAAGTTTGGAACTGGGTGAGAATGACTCAAATAAAAGGTAGACATGTGAATAAGGGGGGAAATGGAAGCATGTTGCACAACACTTTTGTTGTGCAATAAAATGATGTTGTAAAATTAAGACATTTCGGCTAATAAATGTGTAGTACGTAAATTTAACTTTTATGACTCCGAAAGGAAGTGAACCCTTATAGTTGATGGGTTAACTAAGAGTTGAAATAAAATAAAAAAAACCAGAAAAATTAATAATGGTTATACAAGATTAATTTCAAACTATTTAAAAAAAAAAAAATCCCTAAATTTCATACCTAAACCATAAAATCACTGATTGAGGTTTGAAGGGAAAACTTTATAGGGGCAGTTCACATTGGTCCCCAAAAGCCATATTGTAGTGAGGGTGATTACATATCATATGATTGCATGATTGCCATAAGATGCGGGCTGGACCTGAGGATGGACATATCAATGGAAACTCATGGTGGGTCTACATAGTTACCCTTTCCATTAGAATCATCTTGACTGCACAAATTACTAGGGAGATAGCTTGACCATCATCATGAGGAGGACCACTTCTTTGGGTTTGGACCCTTTGATATTCTTATTCTCTAACCTTGAGAGTTTCTTACCTGTTACCACCCTCACAATTTTGAATTCGAAAAACCGATGCTTTGTCTCAATGGTGTTGTATGTGGACCCACTTCATAATTTGAAAGGTTCATGCATATATTAATTCATGTCATGCAAATCTGATATATTTCTATTCGCGGCATTGAATTCGATTTTTTTAGCACCACCAGGGTGTAATTCCTTAGAGGGCTGCCGATGGCGTCATCTTATATACGTACGTTCCAATCATGTTAGTTTTGGTTGTGATTCATTAGTCCAGTACGGTAAAACCTTGTGGAACAAATTATAACATTTCATGGGTGATTAGTGTCTCACGAGATTTGTCACTAGTCTAAAGTCTCTATAATTGTGCTTAATTAAGAAAGTCATAATTATTGATCGTCCCTTCACTCTTTTTCTTCTAGAGTAATTAATTATTTATTTTTGAATTTCATATCTTTTTACAAAATAATGCCGGGTCGTACTCCACGAGGATTTTTTAAGTTATGTTGTATATCTGTTGGAATTTCAATCTACTTGTGCATAAAATTAGTTAGGAATTAATCAATATAAGATTTCTTTATCTACTAGCTTGAACTTTTGAGTTGGATACATTTTTTACGGGATACTAGTAATGGATCCATTCCCGTCCATTTTAAAAGGAAAAATGTACAATGTATTTTTTTTTATAACGGAAGTATCTGGCCGATTTTGAGATTACGTCTCATTTAAAGTCAAAATATTTTCCCTGTATGAACTCACCCCTAAAACTTAGAGGAGAGCATACATCTAAGTCACAAGTCTTGATTACCAAGCCAATCATTTGAAATTCATATCCTGATGTTACATTTAAAAACGGGTTGCACTATGATCAACGCTGTAAACTTTCCCTGTGAGAGACCTTTTATAGAGTACTAAATCTCTCCCTCTACTCACTTGAGCTGTTTCATTACTCATTAGATGCAAAGTTTTTTCATAGTCATCCCCCACTGCATTTTAATTCTTAGCACTTTTAATCTACGTAGCACGAAAACGGATACGGATGCAGATACAGACACAAGACACGTGATTTTTAAAAAAAAAATAGGAATACGGACATGTACAGTGGGGCACGGCAAATTTATTTTACATATAATATTTATGTACATACATACTATATAATGATTAATGAATTAACATTAATACTACTTAAACAAAATAACAATACAAACAATACTAATCAAAGAGATGTCCGGTCTGGATGAATGTATTATGTTTTGAGTACTTGATTAAATATGTTGAAGAAAAAATACATATATCTAGAATAAGAAATGTACCATTGTACTAGGTATATATTGTTTTGGAGATGGAGATGAAATGTAAATCTATTTGGGTGTTTGAGGATTTTAAACCTTTTATTGCACTATTAACTCATATATTATATAATAACAAATGCCCCCCCCNCCCCCCCCCCCCCCCCCCCCCCCAAAATTAAAGAAAGTAACAAATCCACCTCTCGTGTTCCCGTGCATGTTCAACGTGTGTCCTCCTTCAAAAATAAATTAAATTAATTGGAGCGTGTCCGATACATTTTTTGGTGTGTTCCCGCGCATGCCGACCGTGTGTCCGGAATATTTGACACGGGTACGGAGACCTTCGAGTATAGCTTTTAATTCTTAAATGGAAATACCTGATATTTGTGTCAAGCACTTCTCTTTTTTTAAAGAGTGACATTCTAAACCCAAAAAGAAAAAGAAGCATAACGTAATTAATTTTTTAGGCTTCACCATCAAAATCAACTTTTGAATCGGCTGTTGATTTCACTCTAAAGTCTTCTAAATTAACTAATAAAAGGCAGGGTGGGGAGGCAAAAAAAATCAAAAAGCAAGATGCAGAGAGATATAGCTTGAGGTTCACGATTTTTGTGTTATGCTGTTTGGTCATCCTACAGGATAGGGTTCTCACAAACTAAAGTGATTTTGTCATCAACAGTTTGGGAAATGAGATAAAGAAGTGGATCGGTTTGCTTTTACAAACAAAATATGCTGCATGCATGGTTGCTATGTATATACATATAGGAGGAATATTGTAGAGGCATATGCTATTGTTTTAAACTTTCTCAAACATTGCTCTAAAATGTATGGGTTTTTTTTTTTTTTTTTTTTAATCTTAAGGTTGAAGAGAAAGAATCAAAGAACATAATTCTTTTCTTCACTCTCTTAACAAAGAAGCAATTGAGGCCACTGCCAGCAAAAAAAAAAAAAAGGATCCATGTATATATAGAGATCACTTTCGGTTTAGATTTTCTAGTGGTTAGCTTCAAACATCTGGACGAGTTTTGGTGGCATTTGTTGGACTAAAATGCAAGTGTAGCCAACTAGGCATTTGCACACGAGTATAAGTTCATTTCACAGTACTGAAAATTCCTAAAATTAATGACCGTGGATTCCGTGTCCATTGCCTACCGTCTAAATTATGTCATATCATTGAGTATTTATATTTTCTATTTATTTATCAATTTATAAAAATATGGACATATTCCTTTCTAAAAATTCAAGTAAGTCACAAGATTCATCTTTGACTAAAAGTTTTATGGATTGGAAATTTTAAAACTGATTATCTGACACATAACTCCAAAATTAATACAACCTCTCCAAAAATTGACAAAGTTTTCAATTTCCAAAAAAAAGCTTCGGGTTACAAAATGACTGCCCAAGTACAGAATAGTTAAGACTACTGACGGCCATGACTCAACCATCTCCTATCTCTCCGTGATCTCGATCGGCATTGCCAGGAACGTCATATCAGATAATTGGAATATCCTCTACCTCTAAAACTGTGACGAGAAATATCAAGTCAATGTAGTACCGTGAGTGACTGACACTCAATAGAAACAAAAAAACGTATCCTTTGCCCAAATGCTATGTTGCGGCATGATAGTATATGAAATAAACAGTAAAACTCATAATGCAATAAGTAACACGCAAGAGACTAAAAGAAAATTCAGCAGTGTTAAAGAAATATTTGATTTATAAAACATGTGATATTATCGTATATTAAGACCTCGTACACTTTCTCTCATTCGCCATGCCTAATTTTCCATTTGAATTTGGATTGTTAATTTAATGCGATGGACATCTGTTGTAACTTTTTCAAAAACCAACGTGTTTGTCACGAGCGTGGAATCCAAATAATGCAAATATCTCTCCTCAAAAGAAGATTTCCTTTTACTTTTATTTTTTTACCTTTTACCACCTGTTTCCGTGTTCATCCTCTTCTTCCATTTAGTTATTACTATTCCTGCGTCCTATAGACTTCCTGAGTTTCTCAGTCCCCTCGGCCTTTGACTCAAGGATGTCTTCTCATCTCTGGAAGTTCCTTTATGTTCTCCATCTCTTTTCCTTCTTTGCTCGTTCCTACTTCCACCCTTTCTCAGAAATGGGATTTTACAGGCAAATGTTTGTCACTCCGGCAAAAGTAGAAGAGTTTCGCCAGCAAAACAGCATCCCCGATGATGTTATAATCGATTTAAAAGGCCCTTAAAGACTTCACAATGGGGCCACCGGATACACGCTTCGCATATCGTTGATGGCGGTAACTGAGGGTGAGGTTAGATTTTCACTCCACCCCTTTTTATACAGGGTCCTCCATTTTTGCAAACTTACTTGGATGCAAATTTCAATTAACACCTTTAGAATGTGATGTCCACTGTTGAACTAAATAGGATCGTAGGAACTGACTTAAGGCTTTCAAATATCCAATAAGATTATGAGATGGTCAAATCCCACACTGACATGTACTACCTCAAGATCTAACCTAGTGTGAAAGGATAGTCACATGCCTCGTCGATTCAAACCGTGGTGATGATGACAACTTCTTGGTTGTTGTGGGCAATTGGGAGCTCGGTCCCTATGACCCTAAAAATCAGAGACTTAGCATTCTTAGAAGATTTGAAAAACCTCGTCAGTATTTTCTTTGAACTTGATATTTCCTACTCAATTGTTCTAACACATTGTTTATTACTTTCTATTTTGTTAGCCAACAACTGTAACACATGCCGACATATTGCTACTACCAAACTAGAAGACCTGAGACATGTTCTCAATTACAAAGGCCTCCGAGGATAGAGTGGCAAAGCATTTGCCCTAGAAGTTCTTCTACGCTACAACCGATGCTACCATGGCTATATTAGACACCTTCCAATGCAATCATAGTTACCAAGCAAGTTGTAGACCCGGTGTTTGAAGGAATTTCAATCCTCTTCCTAAGAGAACCTAACCGAGTCACCATTGCTATGATTGGTGTCAGTCGCTCAACTTTAGCTACGGATTCATCTTCATTCCTTGAATCCCCAAACCTTTTCCCAGATCTATGGCTTCCCTGTTGAGCCTTCATTTCCCATCTTCTAGAATTCAAAGAATGGAGCACGTTACAACATTATCACCATCGAATGTGAAAATGAAATGCATGTGATGAGGGACAGACTAAATCTTAAGGGAACTAAGAGAAAGTCAAAAAAGAAAACAACCGCCTTGTTGATGCCCAGGTCCTACCAGTGATGCATATTCCTTCCTCCATCACACTCATCAATGTTGAAGACGATCATCTCCCTTCTCGAGGTAAAAATCACTCAAGAAAAAATATGGTGATTTCTTTAGAAGAACCACCAAAAACACTGTGGTGGAGGCACAGGACCCCTAAATAATGCTTGCTAGAGACTATCCTATCACAATCACAGAATTTATCAAGACCCTCAAAGTTACCCTCGTTGTTACTGGAGCAGCTCTTCTTCCTAAAGACATGGACACTCTAAGCATTGTTGACCATAACTTTCTAGTGGAGTCAATGCTAGCCCATAACTTTACAATAAGTTTCTGATAGATGTTTCCTCCATTCTCTATCTTTTCATAAACTTTTCTTGCCTACCAGACTATCCAAAGAGCAACCATGGTACTAAACACGTTTGCAAAAAAGGACAAAATCAACCGAATTAACCAAGCTAGTGCTATAGAGTGGATAAGGAGAGTCGATGATGTCAAAGGCATTGTCACACCCACTTGAAAAGAGCCATGGATGCTAAGAACTGAGTTGCCAACCTAGAGAGGGAGCTTGCTGAAGCGAAGAGTTGTGTTGAGGTTCAGATTACCAAACTCAAGGAGGACCGCAAAGCTGCCTGGAAGGAAGGCATTCTTGATACATCCGACCACTTTTGCAAGGTCCAGCTCCCCGACATTCAAGAGGAATGCTTCACGCTTGGATGGAAGATAGCATTGAAAGCTAGAGGAATCCCCATGGACTCTGCCTTCTACTCTAAAATCCCAAAATCTATTGAGGCTGTGGTGGACGAATCAGAGACTGAAGCAACACCCTCTACTCAGCCCCAAACCACAGTCGTTGATGACCCCGCCAAGGTCCTAAACCAAGGAACTACTGCTTGAAGATCCCATTAGAAAGTTATTACAGGGAACGAAGTTGATGCTACTATTTGGGCCACATTAGCCCTTAAATTTGCATTCCTTCTTTTGGAGTTGATAATCCTGATACTCTAAACTTTTTTTATTCTTGTTGTCTATCTATGTTGAACTGTTGTAGCCTTCTATGTTTAAATTATGATGTTATGGAAGTCTTTTTGTTGTTAAGCCATGGTAGATGGCCTTTCTCTTGTTTCTAATAGATTTGTGAATTTGGCTGACGAGGCCTCTTTTTAACTCTTTGTATATTCGTTTGGCCATGATGGCTTTTCTGTGCAATAATCTAAATGGTTACCTTTACTTATGCTTCTACGATTATAGCCATAGGGGCTTGCTTGATCTTGGTTCTAGGACCTGATTGTTGTCCTAGACTATTGTCTTTTGCTTTTGTGTTTGTCGGCTTAATAAAAGTGATTTTGTATGTAGACAAATTTCTTGAAGCAAACATTGTATGCCGAGTAAATTTTTTGTACTTAGAAAAAGTTCTCCAAACTTGACATTGCCACTAATGTTTTAAGCTTTCAATTTGGACCATTGCCGAAACTTTTTGAGCCATCGGTCATTCTAGGCCTATAACTTTGGGCCTACACCTGAGCTATTGATTCATTGCTTGAACTGTTGGGTCATCGCTCGTGCTTTGGACTACTGTCAGGGACCATTGCCTTAAAGCCTTGTTAGGACCATCACCCATTGAGGTCGATTGGGAGACTAATGCGTCCCTTTATGCTGGGCCAAGAGACCAATGTCTCTTAGACTTTCAACCTAAGTCAAAGACTGCTGCCAATTTTTTGGACCAATGCCCAGGACCATTTTGCTATTCTTTCTATCTCAACTAGGAGACCACTGCCCCCAGTAAGGAAGTGAAGGCTCTCCTTTGTTGCCTTGCTATAAACTTTGCAAAGTACATGAAAGTTGTAAAAACTGAACTCTTTATTCATCTGAATGGAATCTCTGATACATTTTCAAAGAAAAATTGAAACATAAAAAATAATTATTGAAAAAAAAATCTAAAGGATGGAAATAGTCAAAGTCTTTAGGACCTCTTTGTCATCAAGATCAACAAGTTTGTAAGCACTTTTGGGGTACGGCCCCTTCAATTCAGCCCTAACTTGCCATCAGTTAGATCTCTAGTGTTTACGAGTGCCTTTCTAAATACTGTGTCCCCAATTCCAAATTCTCTTGGATGAAATTTCTTACTGGGAAATTTGGAAAGTAGATCTTAATAGAATGCTAGTTTGATAGGTGTTTTTTCTCTTTTCTTCGACTTGGTCAAGTTCCAAATCCAATGCTCTATCATTGCCCCCTACTCAATTAGGTCTGTTTAGATAGTGAGGAGGCCAACTTCGAACGGAATGACTATTTTCCGTTCTATATGCTAAGGAGTATGGGGTTACCCAGTAGATCTTCTCAGAATGGTCATGTATGCCCATAGCACAAGTGATAATTAATCTACCCACCTCCTTTTAGGCTTTTCTAACCTCTTGTTGATCCCCTCCATGATTGTTTTTAGTTGATACATTTGTTTGCCCATTGCTTTGTGGAGATCCCACAGAAGCACAAAAATCCTGGATCTTGTATTAGGAGCAGAAGACTTTGAGCTTATCTTGAAACCGGATCTTATTGTCAGAAACAATGGCATATCGAATCTCAAACCTGGTGATAATGTTGTGCTAGACAAACTTTTCGACATTGTGCTCGGTGATCTTGGCAAATAATTATGCTTCAATTCACTTGGTAAAGTAGACCATGTCAACCATAACATATTTCCTCGTGATCTTGGCCTTTGGGAGTGGTCCCACGATGTCTAAGCCTCATTGAACAAATGACGAAGGGTTAGTCAATGGTACCAGATCAGCATGTGGTGTATATATGATTAGAGAGATTTTTTGGCACTTCTCACACACTTGTACATACACCTTAGCATCTTGTTGCATGTATTGCCACCAATAACTTTGAAAATTGCTTGGTGAGCATTTCGAGGTATCACACACCCCTCATGTATCTCATATAGGAATTGTTGAACAAGGTTGGAGTGTACGCATTTTAGATTTGGTCTTGTGGAGGACAATTTTGTATAGTTGGTTGTGGCGAATAACTAGAACCTTATAGCTTTAACTCTGACCTTGTGTGCTTCTTTTTTCTCCTACGGTAATGCCCCATATTTAAAATATGCGATGATTGGATCTATCCAACTAGGGCTAAGGTCAAGGTTTAAAGCTTTCTCGATTACTGGAACCCCTATGCTTGGCAGGTCAATTGAGGCAACATAGATTATTCGTTGGAGGTCCCTAAGGATTGCCAAGGCCAAGCTAGCCAAGCATCATCATGCTCATTCTGCCTTACTTGGACATTCTTCGTTGAAGAAATTTTCTTCAATTTCTCTTTTGCCTTCTCGGCGTAGAAGGCTATCTTGTCATCTCTTGTAGCATATTCTCAAGATAATTGGTTGATAACTAAGTAGGAATCACAATGAATTATAAGCTCTCTGGCCCTAAGATTTTAGGCACACTTGACTTTGCAAATCAATGCTTCATATTCTACAACATTGTTTAAAGCACTAAAGTCAAGACAAAGGGATTGCTCGAAGGAATATCCTTCTAGATCAAACAAAATTATACTGACCCCAGAACCTTTGGTATAGGCCGAGCCATCTACGAACTTCTTCCAATGAACTGTTGTATTAGGCACCAACTCTATATATACTTCCAACTTCCAACTGGGGGAGGGGGAGTGATTCTACTATTGCCGATATCTCTTCGTCATGGTTTGGTGAAAACTTAGCAACAAAGTCTACAAAGATCTACCCCTTCATTATCGTTCTGGGAAAAGAGCAAATATTTTAGTCATCAAGTTCCATTGACAACGCTGGCACCTACTCGAGCGGTCTACTTTTCTCAAGACAAAACTAAGTAGCTGTTTGGTGGGTACTTCAACTGTGTGAGTAAGAAAATAACATTACAGCTTTCTGAAAGCTACAACCAAAGTTAAAATCAACTTCTCCAAATATAAGTACCTTATTTCTCAGTTCGGAAGTGTCTTGCTCACATAGTACAATAGCTTCGACTTGGCATCACACTCCTTGATAAGTATGACCCTCACAACATGCTTGGAGATGGCTAGGTAAAGCCTTAGGACGTCTCTGAGTTTGGGAGTTTGTAAAAAGAGGTGATACGGCCAAGTAACTTTTGATATCTTGAAAAGATTTCTTACGTTCTTCCGCCCAAAGGTATTTGGACTGTGTCTTGAGCAATTGGAAGAATTACCTGCATTAGTTTGATGATCGGCTGATGAATGTGTCGAGTGCCGATATCATACCGGTTAGCCTCTTTTGTTATTTGTGGGCTCTGCAAGTTTTACAGAGCTATAATTTGATTAGGGTTGGTCTCTATACCCCAATATTTCACCAAGTGCCTGAGAAACTTGCCGAAACTTACACCAAACACTCACATTGAAGTGTTGAGCTTCAACTTGAACTCTCTTAGAACCTGGAAAGTCTGATAGAGATCAACGATATGGGTCTTGAGTTCTCTGGATTTGACAACCATATCATCGATATAGACTTCCATACTTTGTCGAGCAGATATTTGAACATTAACGTGGTCAACCTCTAAACGTGGCTCCAGCATTCCTCAGCCCAAAAGACATCACCTTGTAACGGTATAACCCTCTTGGAATAATAAAAGAGGTTTTCTCTTGATTTGGCTTGTACATGGCAATTTGATGGTACCCCTGATATACATCAAGAAAGCTCATTCTTTTGAACCTAGTTGTGGCGTCCACCAATTGATCTGTTTGAGGGAGTTGAAAGCCGTCCTTAGGGTAAGCCTTATTAAGATTGGTGAAGTCCATACAGACCCTTCACTTTTCTTTTTCTTTCACCACCATGGTGTTTAACAGCCACGCTGGTTAATAAACTTCTCGGATGGCCTCAACATCAAGTAGCTAGTCCATCTCCTCTATCACAACCTCTATGTGTTGAATGGCCTACCTTTTTCGTATTTGCATCACTGGTTTATGTTTTGGGTTGACATTCAAATAGTGAGAAGTAATGTTCAGATCCACCCCCTGACATCTCTTTTGGGGGGGGGGGGGGGGGGGGGGTG
>JABCMJ010003992.1:0-20834 GCA_014822125.1 Arbutus unedo
CATAGCCTGTGGGAAATCTGTAGCAACCTTTGCAATGGCAGTGAGGTTCTTGACTGGCCCAACAGTGATTGTAGCTACCTCTATCGCTATTGGACTTCGTGGGGTTCTTTTACACTTAGCAATTGTACAGGTATACAAACGTACACATCTTAATTCAATTCCTATCTCATTTCTAACCTTTAATTAACACCTACTGGCTTGGACATCCATTCATCATAATCTTATGTTCAATTTAAGGCACAAGCCTATATCCATTTCACTGTGTATATATTTGGTCACATTATCAGGGCAGAACCAAAATTTTGTCTTAGGGTTACCAAGCCAACAAGGGATGTTCTTAGACCTCCATTTTCCAGCTATAACTTCCCCAGGTAGGTATACAGCTCAACACATCAAGAGGGACAAATAGAAGATAAAGCCAGATCGAGAACTATGTTGATTATCCATCCAAACGGAATCAACATTTTTTACACTAATCGACTTTTTTTTCCAAAACGGTGCTGATTATCCATCCAAACAACACACCAAAAAACATTGAAATACCAAAAAATAAAAAAAAAACAAGTGATATCAAATACGCCACACACAACACACGTGAGTATTGATTTTACGTGTAGAGGAAGAAAATTTTTTTGAACCAGAAGACAAAGACATACCTCTGCTGAGCCGAACTTTAGTTTGTCGAAGGACCCATCTTCCACATCTTAGAATGTTTTCGTTAGGGTTTTCTATGGATTTCCTTGATCTCTTACCCTGACTTTGGGGACATCGGCGCCTACCCATTAAAATGCGAAAACGAGCTTCTCTATATGCTGATCTGAGATATGGAAGATCTCATGGACTGATTGGTGTGACCACTCTCTTCGTATACATATATATTGAGAGAGAACATTGCTCTTTACAGCTGTGTGTGCGATCAAAACAGAATCAGGAGAGAGAGAGAGAGAGAGAGAGAGAGAGAGAGAGAGAGAGTACAATAGCTTTGGTCTGCTACACAGAGAGAGATTCGAGAGAGATAGAGATAGAGGTGACTACACTGTGTTTTGCAAGCCAGAGATAGAGGTGACTACACTCTGTTTTCCTAACTCAGTTTTTCTAAATCAGCTTTTCACGTGGTCTACTTTACAAACAAAACCGAACAGCTATTTTGGGTTTTGTTCCTAAAAACCCGGTTCGGAAATTGCAAACAAACTCACCCTTAGTATTTTGAATGTGCTGCTACGCCAGTAGTGCACTATTATGAACGTGTATGTATAATGTATAATGTATAATGTAGAATGTGCGAGTTTAGTGGGTAATTGGCTCGATAGCTCGAGCGAGTAGGTTTATTTTATGTTAATGTAATTAGAGTATATCCAACTACACTTTTTATTTTGTCTAATTAAAAATACAAAAAAAGAATAATTTCTATTTTGTCTACTCACTTTTTAGAGCAAGCCCAACGAATTTTTTAAATAGATAATTTTATCTATTTTACCTAACTAATTTTAAAAAATAGAGCTCCAATAAAATCAACAAATAAAAGTTATTTTAATTTTATGAGTAATAACTAACTATTTTTACTTAGTTACTATTCACTATGTATTAGATTTTTTTTTATTGTTTCTCTCTCTCTTTCATCTCTTTTGGAGAGGATGATTTGAATTAAAAAATTGAATATAAAAATGATATTTTAATGGTGAATTAGTAAAATGTATGAGATTATTAGAGTACTAAAAGAGATGTGATTAGCTTAAATGAAAAATTTACACTATTTATTAGTTAATTTGCCTATTTGTTGTTGTTGTAAATGCTCTTATCTATCTATTCCAACCTTGCTCTTTATTTTCTTATCATCCTAATTAACTAACCAATTTTTAAAAATATTACCATATTTTACTTTTCAAAAAAATACAAGTCAAAGAAAATTGCACTTTTCATCATTCACCCGTACTCGTTATATGTAGCCAGCATAAATTAAGGAAGTCAAAATGCCTAGTGAGATAAAGAGTGGGTTGGAAAACTCAAAATTGATTTTAAATAGCTATTTTAACCGAAAGGAATTGTTTAGCTAGTGGTTGGAGATGCTCTTAGAGCATGTGCAGCAATGGTTAGGTAAATTACCCAATGAATAGTCTACAATATTATTTTAGCTAGTTACTTTTTCTTTCAACACTCTAAAAATACTCTTTATTTTACCTATTATTTATTAAAATATGCATTCTTGCTTTTTAAATTTTTTTCTTACATTCAACTAAGGAGGAGAGAGAATAGAAAAAATAAAGAAAACTAATAAAATATTGTATTGTTTGTGAATAGTGCCTCAACAAATTAAGCTAGACAATGTAGCAAAATGTATTTTAGCTAGTGTGTTATTGAGACTATTGGAGAGTTATTTCATAATTTTAGCTAGTGAAACTAGTTAAAATGCTAATTTAGTTAATTTGTTGGAGATGCTTTTAGTTGGACAAATATATGATTCATAGGGACAATCTTGATAATCATTTTAGTAGTTATAGTTGGACAAATGTATATTTTATAGGGATAATCTTGGTAACCATTTTAGTGACGGTGTTTCAAAATTCTGTTAATATTAATTAGTTTTCTCTCGTCATATATTAAAATAGACAGCACATATATAATTAATGTTTAATAAGATTTTATATATTTATAACATTAGCTTTCGTTTGATTGGTCACTGTATAAAGTAGTTTCTAAGTCTTCAACTTTGATAAAAGGTGAAAATTACAGTTCAAAATTTTTTTTTGTCTTCCACCTAAGGTACAATATTATTTGTAAAATTCTTGCTACTTCAATTAATTTATAAAGTCATTCAAGTTCCGTACGAATAAATCTGGATATGCATTTGTGTTAATGGATCTGGAAACGTTACTCTTGATTATTTAAGTTCCGCTTAATGTTATTTTTTTTGAGATCATAAGAGTTTTAAATCCTTATTTAAATGTAGGTTGTTAATTATTTAACATCATAAATTTTTTTTCAGGTAATATCAGAACAGAGTTCTTTTTTCCAATTAAGAATAAATAAATTATTTTCGACATATGATTTTTTTTTTTTGTATCTATAGTCAATTTTCTGTATGTGAATTTATTAGTTTTATCTTTTGACGAAATTGACGAGACCGTGGAATCCAACTTACCGTTAATAACCAATAATCCTGGCCTAGTGATCAGCAGCCACCGTGTGAACAAATCCTCCAGCTTGAGGCAATCCGATGATCATTGGCAAGACTTTGCTGACAATTGAGAACACTTAGGCCGGCCCTGTTTGTTAGAGGTGAAAGCATGTGTATAAAATTTAAGGATGAAATCGGTTCGGTCCAGTTAATTTTTCCGGCCACAGCGGATCGAACCGATTGATTCGGGTAGGATGCCGGTGGAACTTACCCTGATCGAAAAAATGATAAACCGAAGTCGGTTCGGTGTTGTTCGGCCCGGTCGGTTTTTACAGGTTAGACTTGAATTTGAGCCTGTAATAATTTTTGGCCACACAAAAACTAGTAAAATAAAATTTTGGCCATAAAAATGCAGTGTAACCCCTTAGACTTTTAGGGTTAGAACAGTTTGGTCCACAACAGTATTAGCTTTCGGCTCGGTCTTCTACCTGGTTTCGTTTCGGTTCGGATTGAATATGAGATAACCGACCCTAAACCGAAAATCGAATATTTTTTACGGGCAGAACCGAAACCGACCGAACGGAGTGCTGGACCGACTGAGGACCGAAAATTCCGATCGATTTATTTCGGTTGGTCGGTTTTTTGTTTCACCCCTAATAAAATTAACGTATCATCTGTGCCTATAATACTATCAATAACAGTAAATTCATATTACAATGCTAATTTAGTTATTATTTAAGCTATTATCATGTTGTATTGTGTAACATTTTCTGTAGTGAATCTCAACCATTAGATTAAAACAATCTTAGTTTAAGATTGTATATTGCAATATATATTTGTTTGGACCACGCAATATTTTTCGAAGAAACTACGTATATACTATATATTGAAAAGTAATGTATATTAATGATGAATATTAATGTACATCTTTTTCTTACTAATGAATAATCGATGAAAATTATCTCAACTGTTATTGTGAAAATGTCTTTTGAGGATTCCACACCATCTTGATTTGTCATATAAATTTGGACCCTGAATATGAAAATCCGAGCTATTATATTCGGGATTTGTTAGCAGCTTTAAACCCCCGCGGATATGATATTTGGGGTCCAAATTGTATCCGTTTAGAGAGGAATAAAATCTAGACACCTCTTTTCTTATCCATATCTAATGTCTAATGCAGCAATGCTTTCTGTTAAAACACATCACTTGACGATGGATTGCATATGTATTCGTTGGTTCTGGTTTGATTTCTCACTGATGATAATAATTAAGACCGGAACCTTACAACCAAAATTTCAGACATTTTAGATCAAGGAAGCCATGAAGGACAACTGTTTTAAAACCGTTATGTATATGGTACAACGATAATCTTGAAAATTAGACTTAGTAAGGTGGACTTTATGATCATGAATGTTTTTGAATTAATGCTTGTAATCATGAAAAGTTGTGAATAATTATTTATTTATTCACCTAATATCGTGTAAAATTTATTGTTTTGATTGGTTATCTATAGTATGATATATTAGTTTTGTAGCCACTAAAGTGACCCAAATAGTATGATTAATAGATATCTAGCCATAAAATTTAATTATGATTATGATCAAAAAAATCATTCACCTAATATTTAAGTGAACCTTATTATCTTGATTTGATATTTAAGATTTGATAGTTACCAAAGTGGACCAATCACTATGGTTTGTAAATATCAAGACAACTCACAAAACTTTATTTGCAAGTTATTGCTATTCATCTAATTTCTTTTGAAAGTTATTATCTTGATTTAAAAATCTATAGGCTATATTTGGTCAAAATTAACTTAATTGATTATTTTTTATTTTTATTCAAAATTTTTTGTATTTGTTATTTTTCGTCATTTTTTTGGTGATTATTGGTTCGTCTCGACGAAAGGAATCTAAAAAGTATAAAATTATATTCAAAAGTTAAAAAAAGTTCACTAAAGACGAAAATAAGTCAACACAGACACTGTTTTGGACTTATTTTTTATCTTTTCTAATTTTTTTTTTTAGTTTTTGGACATAATTTTATATTTTTCTGAAATCTCTTGTAAAGACGAACCAACAACCATAAAAAAATTGATAAATTGGAGAACCACTAACCAGATATGTTCAAGGCAAGGCAGCGTAGGCACAGCGTGCCTGTCCCACTTTAGCACTCGAGCAATCCCCAAGACAACGCCCCCGATTACTCAGTACCCCATAGATCGTGTGTAAAGTCAAAGGCGATCATCCCCAAAAGGGAACAGTGAAGTTGATTGCGACGGACAAGTCACCCTAGATCAAAACCCTTCTCTGGTGAGGGGTCAAGGTACGTAAACAATCTACATTAAATATAGTTTTCTCCCTATCTCCAACTAGTACTAACTTCATCGTCGGAGGGCCCACGACCGGACCACCACCCCCCAATCACTAGATTTGTGTGCATGAGCCCCCCGAAAGATAGGAGCCGATCGTGTTGTCATTGCCCATTTCTGGCATCAACAGTTTGACGTTGTGTGTTGGAACGACTTTCTCACTATAAATAAATTCAATTGTTTAGTAGCCGAAAACCATGGTGACCACAAGATCGATTATAGGAGGAAGGCAACGGGGGTAGTGCCCCTCGTAATGGGGGATGCAAAGTTAATGCCCCGCATAGCACAAACTAGCCAAAGGCGCAGGTGCAAAATCACACCCAACTAGTTGCGACTCTGGTAGAATAAAATTCGACCCTGGTGCAAGTGATTGTGCGTCGGGGTACCGCTACCACCTAAGCCTCGGGAACTCTTAGTAGTCAGCGCACTAGAATCACGAAATGAGAAGGATGAGAAGCGCGGAGACCCGACGAAAGAATCGGAAGAGGGATGGGAGGATAGGGTGGTGAGAATCGAAAGGGGCTTCCTGTCGGCTTAACACAGTCGATGATCCAATTCCCTTAGGGAAGGTGTAACCCAAACATAGAAATGGACTATGTCAACCCCAAGGACTAGGGTTGCCCCAGCCTATTATGTTGGTTTTTGTTTGCAAAAGATTGATTGAGGTGATTGAGATAATTTAGATAAGCCTATAATGAAAGGTGTCTAAATTACTCATTCCAAGTCTTCTAGGTTTCAAAAACTCGGCAACGTTTCCTAATCATGTGCTAACTGTACGAATTTGAAAACATGTTTTTTTTTTAAGTCTACAAAATAAAGATTTGGCTAAAAGCCATTCGAGAGACCAAATCAATCTAAGATTTAGATTACCTTGATTTTCTTGAAACTTGGTCAAACATGACCTTTAGGACCGAGAGATTGTCGTAATTTTGGGTAGACAACTTCGAGAAACTAGGAGAAGTCTTCCTCTATAAAATCCCTTCAAATGGTTGAGTTGGTTTGCTGTTGGGGTTGCCCTAACCCTCGGAGGGATGACCTCTAAAGAACACTACTTGTAAAGACTCAAGTTTTTAAATTCAATAAAAAAATAAAATTTAATGATTTAATTCAATTCTCGAAATTTGTGTGTGTATTTTAAATATTTAGGTCATAATTCTATGCATGATATTTATTGGGTTGTAAGTATATGATCTAGACTTGTGTTTATGCAATGTGAGGCCCAAGTCCAATAGCTCAACTCAATATTCTTCTAGTCCAATTTGATTTTGGTATGGAAGTTGTCCCAAGCCCAACTTGTTTACCAAGCTCACGATCCGAACTCTTTTGGTTTAACCCAAAATCCATATAATCAACCATGTTCCATGGGACTTGCCACATGAAATCACTTTCTCTTCTGTCATCATTTTTCCCATTTGTCGTCTCCCTAAAAAATTCACTTTTACACTCCTTCATGTGAGTAATGACAGCTGAAGATCTTCCTTCCCCAATGAGCACTTAGTCCTTGTAGGATACTCATCTCTTCTCTAGCCAAACCTCCTTACACCCCTGGTTTTGTCACAAACTTCCCTTCTCATTTTCATCATGACTAAATAAGGATTTAACAACACAATCCATTGGACTCCATCAAAATTTTTTGTAGAAATTTCTTTTACCAATGGCAAGACATACAAAGCTCTCCCTTGCACTCAATCCTCCTCTATTTGTATACTATCATTCTCACTATCCTATATATGAATTCCAGTACTTCAGGGAGTTGAGAGGGTGCCATGGTTGTAGGATAAAAATAAGAAATCAGAATATTACAGTAAAGAGAGAGATTGAGAAATCCAACTTGAAGTTGAAATCATCCAAATCAAACCTTATTCCCTTGATTTCAAGCTTTGATTATTCAATAGCAAGGTAAGTGAAACTCTCCTTAACCTTGATTCTATGTCATTGATCTGTATTTAGCTCCACGGAGCTTTGAGAAAATGAAATCCAGAACTGAAATTTTGGAGAAGATGATCGTTGCACCGGTGCCTTATTTTTTATAGCACAGGTGCTTTCCCTTGCAGCACTTTACATTGTTCTGTATTTTCAAAAGTCCATCGGTGCCTCATTTTTTGTAGCACTGGTGCCTCTCCCTTGCAGTACTTTCATTTTGCTTATAGAACTGATTTAGCACCGGTGCCTTTGTTTTGAATGTTCCAGTGCCTTACCCTTTCTGTACTTCATTTGTGCCTTTTGGATTGACTTAGCACCGGTGCCTCTAAAAACTTAGCATCGGTGCCTCTGTTGTGAAATGTTGACAGTCGATTTTTGCTTCAAGCGTACAATCAGGACATGTTTATAGGACAACATACTTATTTTCTAAAAAATAATTTGAGTAAATAAATTTACTTTAATTTTATTTAATGAAAATAAGAAATCACCTATCATTTGGAAATAATGGCATTTACAGAGAATTAAAATTTCATTCGTATCAAAATGTCACCCCCCTATTTTAGTATAAAATTAAAAAATCACACATTTTCTTTCTACAGTTTGGCCAAAAATTTACTCTAACCTTATGCGTTTGAGACAAATAAGTATACCATTATGCATAGAAAAAAATCAAGGAATCATTTCCAGTACTTTTTATTACTTAAATCGAAACTTTGAAATATCAATTTTTTTCTATACTTAGAAAAATTTTCAGACAGCGATCCCAATTTTTACTTAATGACTACCCCACTCATAACCAACCTTAGATCACTTTGTTGAACATCATGCTAGACGTTTCTTTGCGAATTTGTGATCATAAAATTTTGCCTATGTGATAATTGCTCACATTAATGCATTATCTTATTTATTTGTTAAAACTTGCATCTCCAACACATCATCATGCTATCATGTATCTAGTTGTTTGAGCGAAAGTTAGATGGAGTCAACGATGAACTTCTTAAGGTTAGTAGAAATGACACTCGATGTTTTGACACTAGTCATGGAAAGTCACAAATTTTGTAACGAAAATCGAGGTTTTGAGAAAACTCTTATACTTTGTGACTCGAGTTTGGACTTACTTCTTGGGAAGACGTGTTAGGATGTCTTTAGCTGAGATATGAATTTTAGCCGAACTATGTCTGTTACTACCGGGCTGTGTCTTGGGGCCAAGTCGATCACGCCTCATGTATTAAGCCAAGTTATGTCATGAGCCGGTTATACTTGTGAGCTGTGTCGTGTCTTTTCAAAAGTAAAACGTAGTTGAAAGAGCGGAGTTAGATATTTTTTAAGTCAAGAAATGATATATATGAGACATAATGCTAGGAGCATAATGGTTGGGAGCATGAGATATGAGAACCGATGTTTGGGTACACTAGCGTCAGATACGAGGTCAACGTAGGAGTCGGGATCATATTTGTCGGGAACATTATGACACCACTTTGAAAATAGAATTTTGACAATGGGTAACGCTTGCGTCAACCCGAATTTTGGATTTTGAAATGGATTTGGACACTTATGGACATTGGTCGGACACATGTGTTAAAACATAAAACAAGTCATAGGGTTTGACTTAAGGATATATTGTCGTCATTTTATTTATTTACCGCACTTACTTGTTTAATGCTTCTGCTTACTATTTAATATGATTATGTCAAACTCTAATTATATTACTCTATTCATAATACTTGATTAATTGCTCATACTATCTTCATGATCATGCATCATATGGTCAATTGCATAAATTTGGGATTTATGGTAGGTTTTATTTGCTGAGCATTAATCGCTCATCTGGTGAAATTTCTTTGCCCTTGATCTTTCATGCTAGGTGTCGAAAATGACGTTGCTGGACCCGTTTATCGAACTCTTATTTTTAAACTTTTATGTAATTTTCTTTAAGTTGGATGATGTAATCAAACCATATTTTGACTAAGTAATGGAAATGTAATTGACTTTTGATAAATTATTTTAAAGTAATGTCTCTAAAATTTGGGGCGTTCTGCTACTCTATGCCTATCTACAGTCCTAACACGGACAACAATGCATGCGGATAGCACAATAAAATACATTAGAAGCATAATGGGGTATGCAAACAATGTAAAGGATTATGTGGTCAACATAATAGACATGAAGACATCGTAATCGGTTAAGCAGACAGCATAAATAGACATGTGGGTAACAGAACAAGACATGCAGGCGGCGTATCAATGATACAGGAATAGCATAACATGATATGCGGGTAGCGTATCAAGATACGTTAACAGTATGGTTGGTTATATGGGCAGCATAATGAGGTACGCCAGTAGCATGATGGGGTATGTAGACAGTAGAATAGAATACACGAGCAACATGATGGGGTATGCAAACAACATAACTGGATAATCATATTGAGATAGTGAAAGCGGTAACACGTAGCCACATTTTGATAAGGTATATAATCTACACATAATCTTGTAGGGTTCCTATCGTAGTTTGGCAGGTGATAGAGCTTTTTACTATGCATAAGGTTTATTATTGTCACGAGGGTTCCTTCGGACTAGAGCTAAGATATACATCATGTTGTCATGTAGATGCACGACAAATGGTCAAGCAGTACTTATGACTCATCACGATTGAAAGGGGTGCGAGCATCCCATGATGAACCAACAGAAAGCTAAAGAACTAGCCTTAATCCTCAAGGTATCGCTTGCAGGTTTATTTATACCAGGATGCACGTGCAATGTGGCCTTTCAACATAAAACAACATTAGAAATCCCATAAATACTTTTTTGATTCTACTTTCAGCGGTCCCCAGAGGGGTCACCACTATAAACTCTCTAATTGAAGAAATTTGCCCGACCGCCTCGGACTGGTGCACTTGATTTTCCTTATAGCTCGCGTGGTTACGTTTATGGGCGTTTTGACCGGTGATTCATTTTTTGGAGTTGCCACCCGAGTTCTAGAATTTTCCCAAAGAATCAAGCAAACACGTTCATATCAAGGCTACTGATTCTTCATTACCAGAGATCATATGGTCTAGGAGTAAGTTACGAAGTGGGAAGGTATCAAACACCCATCTCGCTCAATCCTAAGATCGGTCTCTACTCGATGGAATTTTGATTACATTCTGTGCCAAATAAATCACATTGGGCGGGGGAACATTTGAAGAAAATAAGTGCGGTGACATATAGGTTCTGACTTATTTTTTCTTTATACATTCATTCATGGATAAAAGTTTTGAAAAGGTTATTCTAATATAGAGATTACTACTGATTGAGCAGAATAACGGTGACATTAAATTGGTATTGTCTTTTCATTTCGAACGATATGAACTACTACTTATTCAACTCATGATTAGAGTAATACCCGTGTTACGACTTTTAGATATTGAAAGCATGCGCGTAATAAAGCGATAAAATATAACGGATTGATGCATCCTAACAAGGTGTATGTCTCTACCCCAGAAGTGGCATGTGACTATATCGGAGTACACATACTAATCCGGCTCAAACTGGAGTGTTGAGTCGAACCAAGATTTGAAAATATATGACAAAACACTCGCAAGTAGTATGGATTACTATTCGAGTTTCCCAATGTTCCCCCCAGAAGAAATCAAAACTAACATGAGATTGTGTACCTTGATCGATGTTTTGTTTGCGTTTGACTTTGGCACTAGTATTCAAGAATAAGGTTGTGAATGAATAAGCAAAAATCATATTACTTATTCAATGCCAATCTTGTATTTTCTTACTTTTCTTGACTTGGATGCTCAAACTAAATTCCGTAGTATCTTCTCGAGATTTTTTTTTTCTTATATATCATATGTATTATGAAATGAGAAATATGCTTTGACAGTTGTCATCAGCTATGACTTTGGGCCATTAATAAAGTCTACGATATAATTGAGTAGCTTAGCTACAATATAAAAATGATTTTGATAAATAATATTAAAACTAATTCATGGAAAATCAATAAATTCGGCATAACTTGTTCTTACACTAACTTTGTGCTAATGATAGTTAGTATAAAACTAATATTTCAAATGATGAAGATGACATCAAGTATGCTTAGTTGTTGTTGTACTTTTTCCTAAATATTTTGAGACTACGTTATTTGGATTGTTACGTAATTCTAAGATATGTAATGTTTGTACTATATTGTTGCCGATTGTGCCGCGTTTGGTCAGAACCGAGAATTGTAAATTTAACTTCATTTTGAATGGTTGTAATAGACTAGATGACACTCGCCTTTGCGCGCATGGTCACGTTTATGGGCGTTTCGTCACCCGAATTTTAGGCTTTTTCCAAAGAACCAAGCAAACACATACATATCAAGGCTACTGATTTTTCGTTATCAGATATCACATGGTTTGGGAGTACAAGTTACGAAGTGGGAAGGTATTAGCCATCCACCTCACTCGATCCTAAGGTCGGTCTCTACTCAAGCATTTACGAAATTTTGATTACATTTTATGTCAAATAAATCTTGTGGGAGCATTTAAAGAGAATAAGTGTGGTAACATGTAGATGCTGACTTATTTTTTCTTTATATGAAAGCATAATGCATAAATGAAAGTTTTGAAAAGGTTATTCTAACACAGAGATTACTATTGATAAAGCAGAATGATGGGAGTCATTAAATTGGCATTGTCTTTCCATTTCGGACGATATGAACTACTGCTTATTCAACCCAGGATTAGAGTAATACCCATGTTACGACTTTTAGATATTGAAAGCGCACATAACAAAGCAATAAAATGTAACATGATCAATGCATCCTAATAAGGTGTCTGCCTCAATCACAGGATTGGTAGGTGAATATATCAGAGCACACATACTACTTCGGCTCATATCAGAGTGTTGACTTTTATCAAGATTTGAAAATAGACAGCACAAAACTCGCAAGTAGTATGGATTGCTATCCAAGTTTTTCGGTATTCCCTCAAGAAAAAGTGTAAGCTAACACGAGATTGTGTACCTTAATCGATATTTTGATTGCATTTTACTTTGGTACGAGTATTCAAGAACAAGGTTGGGAATAAATAAGATCAAATTACTTATTCAAGGCCAACCTCGCCTTTTTTTTTTTACTTTTCTTGATTTGGATGCTCCAAATGAGTTCCGCAGTATTTTCTCGATAACTTTTTTTTTCTCATATATCATAAGTATTATGCAATGAGAAAAGTGTGCTTAGACACTTGTCCTCAGCTATGACTTTAGGCCATTAATAAAGTTTGCGATATGATTGAGAAGCTCAACTACAACATAAAAATGATTTTGATAAATGATATTAAAGTTAATTCATGGAAAACCAAGAAGTTCAGCACAACTTGTTCTTACACTAGCTTTGTGTTAACGACAAAATGATAGTTAGTATAAAATTAACATTTTAGGTGATGAAGATGACAACAATTATGCTTAGTTGTTGTTGTACTTTTCCATAAGTATTTTGAGACTGAGTTATTTGGATTGTTACATACTTCTGAGATATGTAATGTTTGTGCTGTATTGTTGCCGATTGTGTCGCGTTTGGTCAGAACCGAGAATTGTAAACTTAACTTCATTTTGAATGGTCGTAATAGACTAGATGACACTCGCCTTTGTGTTTCAAATGAAAATTTTTATTTACGCTTTCGTAACTTTGGATATGTTTTAAGCACTTGTAAATGTATGATGTGAAAAATCCCTAAACTATTTAATTACGGAGGCTTTAGTGGGTTAACCTCACTCGTTGGTCGCTAATCTTTACCTTATCAAGATGATGGTTGGTGACATTATGTATATGTAACACATATGTTATTAGTGATTTAATAAGACTCTATATCTTTAAGCTAATCTTTTATGTGATTGGTCAATAGATGAAGTGATTTCTAAGACTTTTACTTTGATGATAAGTGAAAATTAAAGCTTGACGAGGGTAAAAATGAAATTGAGGAAATACATTAATCCCCCTTAGTAGAGGATTTAGTTTGGCTACGAAGGGGAGATATATTAGGATACACGTGCGATTACGTGAGGATATGGCTGACTTGAGAAGGGTCAACCATTTTACATTCTAGCCGAGAAAGCCGAATATGTATCCAGTCGATCTAAGAAAGATGGCTGGGTCAGCAACCGATCAGAGAAAGGTGGCCCAATATCTTGTCGACTTGAGAAATACGGCTCAAGATATCATTGACCCGAGAAAGGCGATATGTGATTGTTATTCCGAGATAAGACAGAATCCCGAGTAAGTCGGGATACAGTTCTAATAGATATGGATGAGTATGAAAAGTATTGATTAAATGAAACTCTAAGGGTAGAAGATAACTTCTTGGATAAGAACCAAGTGAGAGTTATCTCATTAGTGGCCAATCAAAAGGTAATCATACTCCAATTCTGATGAGGAATCAATGTCTTAACAGAATTAGAAAGATTAAGTCACAAAATCTTTATAAGGGCCCATATTCATGAAGAAAGGTATGTTTTGACACATTGAGTTATTGGCTAGTAGAGAATATTAGCTTGTCCTTGTTTCCCTTGTGAATCTTTGTCTGACTTAATCATCAGAGAGCCTTTCCTCCACAGCGGCGGAGGGTCCTTTGACCGGTTATTATTTTACAAATCACAAGTTCACCATATTGTGAGCATTGTTTCAGCTGGATATTGAGCTATTGGCTTTTTGTTCTAATTGAGAAAATCAACTCCTCTACAAAGCTCAATTAGAAAACTATTACTCTCTTTACTTATAAAAGAGCATATGGTATTCAATCTCTTTAAGATGACTCAATAACTAGAAATGAACACATATTCCACCTAGGGCACAATGCTTTTTGTGAAATCATTGATGCTTTAATTAAGTCGTGAAATTGTTCAAGTTTGGCACAAATAAATCTAGATATGCAGCTCATGTTTATGGATCTGGGTACGTCCATTCTTAATTATTTAATTTTTGATTAAATGTAAATTGTTAAATTATTTAACGGCATTAGAAAAAGTTTATAATTGTAAGCCAATTGGCTAGAGACTTCGAAAAATAAAACAAAAGAATGACGGTTATTTGTCAAGTAAATTTGACTAAAAAAATAATTAAATTACTTATTATTAAGTTAATTTAACGTTTGAATTATTGTTTCATTTTATGATTCAAGTGATAAATTAAATGGGGGAAAATGAAAGTACAACAATCGAAGAAAAAGATTTAACTTGAAAAAAATGACTTAGAGATTAAAGATGTTGACACGTTAGTTATATACAACTAAAATTATTTTTTGGGTTGAAGATTATAGTTTATTTTTCTTTATAAACTTTTTAATTGGCAAAAATAAAGTGCGATTGAATGTTCGATGTGAAACTTTGCAGTTCTATTAGGTCAGTTAATGAACTTCTAAATTTTTTCTTTTGTTGTCATAAAATGCAATTGATTATAAATTTACAACCCTTCTTTGTACTGGAGTACTGGATACAACAATCAATTTTAACCACAAGTAGGATTTCAGTAATATTTGTATAATGGTTTTTTTCGAGACTCTTTATTGTATCTGTACTATATAGTATTGCAGGGCAATTTTTTGTGAGATTAATTCTAGGCGCGACAAGTGATGGAGCACGATTGGGTTAAAAATTAAATTAATAAATTTTTATCTATAATTATAAATGTTAGCTGAACATATGTTAATATTGTAAATATTAATTGAATAATTATCCTTAACAAATCAATACTCATCATTTTGTTATCAACAACTTCAATACTTATCCTTTTTTGATTCACGTGCACATTCGTGGTAAACAAATTCCTATTAAGGTGGATGACCTCTCCCACCACTGTACATTACTATCAGTTTGTAGAAAACATTTCATTTGCACATCAGTTATTTTAACGTGTCACTCTCTACATTACTATCCCCAATTCCTGTTATGTAGTGCCAATCATCAATTTCTACCTTTCTATTACACTAACCTCAATGCTTATTAACTTTCATCATCCTTATTAACCTTTGTTCATTTTTTTATGATGCAATCCTTTAGTTAATTTAGTGAAGTGATAGTGAAAAATTCATCAATAAACTCAGGTATACACGAAATTTTATGTTTTTTCTTTTATTTTTTATGCAACTTTTCAGTCAGTTAAGTGATAGTTGATAGGTATTGATATATTTGTAGAGTCGTTCAACCGGACACTAGTCTAATCTATTTGATTCAAAAGTTCCTTCATTTTCTATATTCTTTTGTTTTTTATGCAATCATTCAATTAGTAAAGTGATAATGAATCCAGTTCATTTTCCATGTACACCTACGTATTTTTATGAAATTGACAGAAACGATGTATTCTTTTGTGCAAATTAGGCCTGCCAAGGAATTGGATTTGGTTTGGATCTGACAGGATCTGAGTGCCAACTCCCATGATCAGATTGACTAACTGATCTTTTTTTGGATAAATTCAAATTGTCAGACTTATTGATTTTCTTTCCCGTTTTGCAAATTTGCAGAGACTCGACGATGAGGGGTGAAAAGGACAATCTACAAGGAAAAGAAAATGATTCTATCAACAAATCAAATGAGATTATGAGCTTTCCTGAATTCAGGCATGAGAATTTTATGTTCGAGCTGCAAGTGATTGCTACTAATATTAAGTACGGAAGGCTTATTATCTCTGCTAAAGATGTGAGAAATCATTTCAAGGCAATTTGGATCCCTGTCGAACTCATACCACTGAGAGGTTTTATTTTACAGATGTGTAAACAAGGAGTGGTGCACGAAATTGCCCTTCTATTATGAAACCTTCATGGCTACCGAAGGGTGGGAGGCATTTACGAAGAGTGGCATGTGGAAGATGGAGAAGTGATCAAGTTTACAAACCCGTCTAGCCTCTACACTCACGAAGCTTTCTTATTTCGAACTTGAGAAGAGACAGTGAGGCTTCTGAGAGTAAACCAAGTCGATTAAGGGGGGATAATATTAGAAGGATCGTAAATGCATTAGCCGATGTCAATTGGATGACGGAAACCAAGAAGATAATGTTGGCTGCATGGGAAAGAAGTTTTTTTTTTTGTGGGCTTCCTTATTGCTGAATGCAATGAATAAAGAGTGGTTGGAGCGGTAGTTGATATTTTATTGATTTAGATTTGAACTAAAAGGAATGTTATTCTTGATTTAGTGAAGTGATATTTAATAGGTTCTTAATTTAGTTGATAGGTTTCCTATTATATTTCTATTTTTCAGTCGCTTTTAAAATCTCGGGTAAAATCAACACTAACGGAGAGTGGGGATGTTCGTGTTCAGTTTCTACGGCTTGATAATTTAAGGTATAAATTTTTCATTTTTATTTGTCTTCTGAACTTAAATTTGCGGCAAATGTTCTGAACTTACTAGGGGCACCCATCGCTGAGATGATGATTAATTTTAAAAAAATACTAATCTACCACTCTAAAAATATGAATATCCGTTTACGACACATAACTTTAGAAACATAATGGGATGTCAAAGAGTTAGCTTAGTACGGAATTTGTATAATCGGATCTTTCAATCGAGTAAAAAATATCAAACATTGCTTAGCAAAAAAAAAAAAAAAAAAGATATCAAACATTGCATATATTATGTACCATCGTTTAAGGATATCAATGTACCCGATTGAAATATGCATTAATTTACTCCTCACTTTAGCTACACGTGATTAAATAGCTTGATGTATCCTTAGAAATCTGAACTAAATTTGACTACAATGTTTCAAATATGAGATGTGAAGCACTATTTTGTTACTATTTCAAATATAATTTATTTATCGTTTATTGATATATTTTTACATATATCTTATTTATCATTTCATTTTATATATGTAAAAATTTCAAGACAAGGCAGATGAGCATTGACGTTATAATTATGAGATTTAAATTTATTATAATAACTTTTAAATAGAATTTGTTATAAGTTTAATTCTGTATCATATTTGGTTGATGTTGTGAATAATATAGACGTTTGCATTTGTATTTGCATTCATATCAATAGAGTATATACTTCATTCTATCCCGTGTATAACACGGGTTTGTTGCTAGTATATTTTGTATGTAAAATATACAAAAAGTCTCAATTGAAGAGTTTGGTATGAGCTTCCAAAATCTTAGAACAGACACAAATACTAGGAAATATATTATTAGGGTATATAATACAGAAATGTAGGCAACTGTTGAAGATGTTCTCAGGTTAGCCGTCAGACCAAGCTTAGTTTTAAAGTGTGCAAGAAGCCCATGCCTTAATTTGTCCAAATCTGGCGGTGTAAGTTTGGAGCTTTTTTCAAAACTTTTAAGGACACGTACGTATTTTGAATAAAATTTAAGAAAGATCCAAAAAGATGGAAATTATAAGAAAACACGTGGATTTTACGGAATAACAATTGGGATGGTACGTACATATAAAAAATGGGACTAATTAATAATATATATTTAATTGGTTAGAGTAGATCAACTGAACATGGCCTTTTTTGTTGTGAAGATAACAATTGAATATTTTCTCCGCTTTTCATTTCTTTCCTTAACAATTCTAAACACAACTGTTTTTTAAATTAATTCAAAAATTGGTTTAGCAGTTAAAAGTTGATCCAAAAGTACGGGAAGCTAACGGAATTTGTGAAATAAGTAAGACGAATTTGCTTTCAAAAATATTTTAACACGGTTTATTTTTGTGCATGTTCTTGTAGTTGATGCATGGAGAGTAGAAATTGTGGTTTAGAGTGGTGTTAAGTTGTATCTAATGACTCATTTTTTGCAAGGATAATGAAAAAGAAATGACCAGATTAAGCCCAAAGTAATTATAAAAATATCTGAATAATGATGATGAAAATTTAGAGAATATAAATAAATGATAGTCCTATTTTTGCTGGGGCAGTTGAAAAGGTGTTCGCCTCCTAGCTATTTTTGGACAGGATAGTAATGTGATGAGAAAGGAGCAAAGAGAGTTACAAAACTACATACTTTTGTGCACCTGCACTTTAATTACAACTAAGCGCTTAAGGCAATTTGATGTGGAAAAACAAGATTGGCATTGTTGCACTGTTTTTAAGAGAGAGAGAGAAAGTGTGCACTTGTTTTGTGTGTGTGTGTGTGTGTGTGTGAGAGAGAGAGAGAGAGAGAGAGAGAGAGAGAGGTACCAAACTGATGATGCAAGCAACCCTAGATACTGCTAATAGAGAGATATCTGACGAATTTATTTTCTGACTATGTGCAATCCAATCTGCAATGCACCAATCCAAATTATCCAATGGACCAGTGGAGTAAAATGGGTTAGTTTTAATTGGCTGCAAGTACGATTCATGAGTGAAAAAAGAGGATTGGGATCTGGTCCAGTTGTACATGTTCAATCCGGATAAGTTGTGTTCAAGATCTGGGCCGTTCGTTTGATTAGTTGTGACTGTTAAAAATGACGGTAGAGATTGCGTAAGAGATCCGGGTCCAGTTGTTGTAATTGATGATCTATACATGTCCGTTTTAAGTTTGTTTACACTTCCAATCCTTAATAATCATAATCGTTTATATTTTAAATCTCGTAGAAAAACTTGTCCCCTTTAAAAAATTAGCTAAGTATTGATAAATATATTGACCATTCGTATTTGTGGAAGATAAAATAAACTATCTATACTTTAACCATCAACTTAATCTGTAATTTTTTGTTGGTCAATGATTGCCGAAATAGATGTATAGTTTCTAGATTCTCGATTGTCTCTTTTGAATCTGTTGCGTAATATTTTCCAACAGATTGATCATTAACGATAGGAGGTTTCTGGAGGAATACTTTTTAAAGTAAAGGAGGATAGTGCAATTGTCAAAACTGCAGGAGAGGGCAGTGCAATTGCCAGTAACCTCAGGAGATGCAAGTGAACTTTACCCTAACATTAAGATTTCTGGGTGGTTTTTTTGTCAATGCATGCATGTTTTTAATTAATCTACATTGATTCGTTCTTCTTGCTGCAAGGGATAAATAGACTCCCTAAGATATACCGTATTATTGAAAACCCATTCGGAGGTGCCATTGTAATCACCACACCTTGTGATTTGTTTTTGGTTTGATTAGCTTTTGAACCTTTAAATATGATTTTATTTGTGATCGATGTAAAGTAAACCTTACAATCTTGTGTTGTTAGTATGGATACTCAAGGAGATGCGATGGAGCAACCTTGATCATGAATTTAGTACTATTGAATCTTTTGAAGAAGAGAATCAGTATGTCCCAACCTCCTCTCAATACTCCAGGAATGGGAAAAAGGGAAAGACATGTTGACTTAGTGTTTCGGAGTACTTTCATCATAAACACAAAGTTGTTGTTTCTAATCGTAATCAAATCTCTCTTATGAACCGTTTGTCGGTAATTCAATTTGTCACAAATCAAAGTAGGACAAATGATCAAGACAAGTTATTAATAATTTATATATATGTAATCTTGTTCATTTTAATTTCTCATTCTAATTAATGTTATTTTATCTAACTTTTCAAGTTCGTGATGCGAAGAAAATATACAAGTAGTTGTACGCCTCATCCTTTCTGTTTGAACATTATTGGAATAAATAAAGATACCAATCAAAATGAATGAAAGAATCTGAGATAAAGAAACAAAAAAATCAAAAAGAGTGACTCCAGGAATGCCTTTTTGTAAACCAACTATGATAAATATGGAAGACATGAATGAAACAAACGGGTTGAAAATGTTGAGTCAGAAAGACCACAGGGAAGGAAGGCTGAGAAGAAACTGAAAAGAAAATATGATGGGAATGATAGTACAAGCTCCACATGGCAGCGTTATTATAAGACACGAGGGAAGAAAGAAGGACAATGAATGAAGTGAAGAAAGAAATGATTGAAAAAACCTACCTCCAAGAGCAAGAAAAACTCAAGCAAAATGTCGAAATATGTTAATCAAACGGTTGAAGGCGGAAGAGAGAATCATGTCTATGGATACAAGCGGGATGCTTCTATTACAAGCAGGATATATTCAACGCCACCAAATAAAAATTCTTAGAAAAAAATATTGTAATTGCTCTCTTTTTTTGGCTAGAACAATGTTATGTAATGATTTTTATGTCTCTTTATCCTTTTTCATTAGTTACATTTGTGTACCTCCTTATTCGAAGGACTTGGTTGAGCGATTACTATGAAGAATGACTACGGATCTGATGAATTGCTCACAAACAGAAATTCCACTCTCAAGCTCTCAAGAAAAATTGAACAATCCTTCAAAATCTCTCTCTCTCTCTCTCCACTACTAGAAAAATAGATAAAGACTACGCTTGAAAATTTTAAAAGATCACGCTTTTTGTAAAAACGTGATAAAAAAATAAGAGATGCATTTTTAACTACACTTTTTAATAAAACCGTGATGGTTATTACTTTTTCACCACGCTTTCAATAGAACTGTGATTATAAGTAGTTATTTTAACCACGCT
>JABCMJ010004001.1:0-23395 GCA_014822125.1 Arbutus unedo
TATATATGTAATGACCCGAGTATTTTTGATAAATAGTTCAATCATTTTTGTTAATACTCCTTGTATATATTTCGTTTCGTACACATACATATATACATGTTGATATATTTATTGTATTTATATATATATATATATATATATATATGTAATGACCCGAGTATTTTTGATAAATAGTTCAATCATTTTTGTTAATACTCCTTGTATATATTTCGTTTCGTACACATACATATATACATGTTGATATATTTATTGTATTTATATATTATAATATCCCTTTATATTTCTTTTATTTAGATATTATATAATAAATAATACTTTAACTAGTAAACTTTTAATATGTGTGTGTGTGTGTGTGTATATAGTCCCCTTCTAATGAGGGTTCCCTCATTTTAGCAAAATGAGGATCTCCTATTTTATGATCAAGTTTTGATGATCCGAACCGTTTAATGTGTTTAAAACATATTTTTAAGGGTACTCGCGATAAATGGGTTCAAAATAATATCAGGAAGAGTTTGATCTAAATAGTTTTTAATATATGGTATATGTATATTACTCAGTAGTAGTGTGTGTGTGTGTGTGTGTGTGTATTATACTCTCTCTATCTCTCTCTCTCTCTCTCTCTCTCTCTCTCTCTCTC
Organism: Arbutus unedo; assembly: GCA_014822125.1. Taxonomy (NCBI): domain Eukaryota; kingdom Viridiplantae; phylum Streptophyta; class Magnoliopsida; order Ericales; family Ericaceae; genus Arbutus; species Arbutus unedo. The sequence continues at coordinate 638 of JABCMJ010004001.1, forward strand.
TCTAGACCTCTCTCTCTCTCTCTCTTTCCTCCCTCGGCTCACCCTTCCGTCACCGCTCCAACACCACCCACGCCCCTCCTCTCCCATCACTCAACTCCATCACCCTACCACCTGCAGCAGCCTTCCCTAACCCCGACGAATCTCAGGCCATTATCCATGACTACCCCGAGCCCCACCATCGAATTGTGCCTCGAAATCCTGACCCTCCATCTCTTCCCCTCCTCCTCCTATAAATAGGACTATTCTCCCCCTCAGTTTAGACACACCTACATCCAGAGCTACAAAGAATGAGGGGAAGAAGGAAAGAAGAAAAAAGATGAAGAAGAAGTTCTGAAGGAATGCCATCGAATCGAGCCGGCAATCGAAATTCATCCAAAACTTCACAAAATTCCAAACCAACTATAAGTCCCTCTTCTTGAATTTGTTTCAAATATTTTCATATGAATTAGCCTTAACAAAGATTCGTCAGAGAAGAAATCATGAGTTACAGAGACTATCGAATTTTCCCAAGTCCGGTCGCCAATCCGGATTTCAATTCGGTTGCTAGTCTGAACGACTAGATCCACGACTGGATAGGATTTTGACTGGAATTAAATTAGTTTTCGATATATTTGATTTTACCCAATATTTCTATTAATTACAGATTGTATTCTATTAATATTAAAGAGTTTATTTTATTATTATTGTTATTATAATTAAATTTCCTCTAGTTTATATAAGAATTAAACTATTATTATTATTATCAATTATCAATTAAATTAAGTTTACGAGAACTTACATTATCAGTCTTTTTGAAAATTGTATTACAATTTTAACTCACACAAAATATACTTGTCTTGTATTATATTATTAAAATAATTTTTTAATAAATTAAATAAAATATTTATTTATTACGTATATTAATCTTTTTGTTACATAATTACATTTCAATACCAGTGTCTTGATTATATGATAAGATCTTAGTTAAACATTTTATGAATAAAGATACTCACGCTAGGTTGTCATTTAATTTAAATAATCTAGGTTCCGTTAGACCACAAAGGATTTAGAATACATTAGGGTACACTTAACCTACACGTGACCATAAAACAAACTAGTTTCTAAATTAGTTTATGTAATGTTCATTACATACTGTCTCATCTCAATTTCATCGCATGCTTTACTTATCGGAATTACTACCTTTCAAAATACCTATGTTACAATTAAGCATGATAATACAATTGATAAATGTTACAAGAGTATACTCTGATTATTAGACAATGAATAAATACTGATACTCAGGATGTCCCGTAGATCCCCAAACATAAACATACTGATAATGACATATGATTAGTTATTTTGGATATATTCTCCATAGAAATATTATGCATGTCTTGTAGCCGTGATGCGACTTGAGTTGAGTTTTGAGTTTAACCAAAAGTGTGGTGGACTCAAGCGCTGTATTTTAGCCATGTCATGTGTTTAGTCAAGTTACGTTTGAGCCAAAATTATATCTAATCCTATCATGCCCTTTTTAGTCTAACCACCTCCTTCATAAACTTTAAACTTATATTGTCTGGCATGATAACAAAATGATATAATGTTAGGAAGAACATATTGATTGGGAACATGACGATCGGGCGCATGGCGGTTGGAAAGTACAGTTGGTCGGGCGGTCGGGATCGTTATCGTTCAGAAGCACCATACTTGATATATTGATTTAGAATATATGACGAGGTCATTGATCTATAAATATTAATTTGAATACATGATGAGGTCATTCTTAAAATAATTAATGAAATTATATGACGATTTAATTCCAAAACTTATGGAACATTGAGAACTAATATACATTGTGAAGATTACTCGGATGATTTTAATTACGCTATTTCAGTTTAACTTTTGCTTCCACACTTATCTTATTGGATGATGTCATTGACCTTGATTATTTTATACTCTTGTACATTGCACATCTTGTTATCATGCTGAAACATTCAAAAGAGAACTTAAGGGTATGGTAACTTTCTGAGTGTCAAAACTCATGGTGCAACTTCCTCTTGCCCCTGGTGTTTCATACTAGGTACCGACGACGACGACAAAGTAAAACTAGACTATCCACATCACGATGACACTTATCTCGAAGAGGACCCGATGGAATCGTGGTTTACCTAGACTATACTTAGACTACTCTGACTTTGTTATAAAGTCTTTTGTTGGACGTATTTTAACTATCTTCTGTATCAAACTCCTATTTTAACAAAATGTTGGTATTCTCTTTCTGAATTGACAAACTAAGTACTTTATGTTCTTATGAAATAAAAAATATTTGGATTCTCCTATTTTCCTTTTAAATTAATGTGTCCGAAAATTGGGGCATTACATACCTAACCAATAGTACTAGGCCTAACTTGGCATTTGCTATGAGTTTATTAGCAATTTATGCATGCTCCTCGTACCTCTCATATGGATACAATCTATCATCTATTGAGATACCTAAAGTCTTGTGTTGTCCTTGGTCTTTTATACGACTAAGGAGTTACTTTGAAGTCTCGTGTTTTACTGATGTTAATTATGTCGGGTCTAAAATTGATAGGAGATCCACCTCAAGTTTTTACTCATTTTATGGGAAGCATCTACTTTCTTGGAAGAGTAAGAAGCAGTCAGTGGTCCCCTGATCCTCAGCAGAGGCCGAGTATACAGCTATGGCTTAGGGTGCGTGTGAGATTCTATAGCTTCATTCTATTCTTGAGGAGCTTGGCTTCTTAGTTAGTTTACCTTTGACTTTGCATTGCGACAAAAAGTCGGCAATTATGTTAACCTCTAATTTAGTTATTCAAGAGAGGACTAAGCATATTGAGGTTGACATTCATTTTATTCGAGAGAAGGTTCGACCTAAAGTCATTATGAATGTGCTTATCCCATCATCCAAAAAAACTGCCAATGCTCTTACAAAGCGAGTTTGACCGTCACTTCTTCGACCTACTCTTCACAAGCTTGGCATGATTGATATCTATGCTCCAGCTTGAGGGGGAGTATTAGAATATTTCCATGATATTATTTCCATCTTGGAATATTTTCATGATCCTGTTTCCATGTTAGAATATTTTCATATTTTAGAGATCATGTTTTCATGTTGGAATATTTTTTAACTTGTTTTTACCTTGTTTTATGTCTTTTCATTTTTCCCTTATAATCTATATTTATGTGCCTTGTAAGTTGGACTATAAATCTGTACATAAACAAGTATGTTGATTAACATCTTGGTAACGATATGCAGGAGGTTATAAATTTTACACTGCATTATATCGCTAACTTGGACATTCCAATAAAAGTTGGTGTATTGGAAATATGAGTTGTTACTGGCCATTTACGTTAAGCATCTGATCCCTTTTCCTATCCGTTTTAATTGAATTATAATAGAATAGAAAAATTTGAATATTATTGAGATCATACAGGCTTAAATAGATATTACAATCACTAGTAATGGAAACAAATAATAAGATTAAGGAAACAAATAATAAGATTACGGAAACAAATAAGAATATGGTAAAATGGAAACAAGGAATGGAGACAGGAAGGCAAAAGTTAGTCCTCAACTTCACGAGCCATAGCAACTCACACACACTAAGAGCCATAACTCGATATTCAGATTCTACACTAAAGCGGGAGATAACATCTTGCTTCTTACTCCTCCAAGTGACCAGATTTTTACCAATTTTCAGACAATAACCAGATATAGATCGTCTATCACTAATAGAACCAGCATAATCAGTATCAGTCCATGCCTCAATTTGAAAATGCCCATAATTTTCAAACATAATACCTCGACTCGGACAACCCTTGAGATACCTAAGAATACGATATACCGCTGCAATATGCGGTGTGCGGGGTGAATGCATAAATTGACTGACAACACTAATAGAATAGGCAATATCAAGATGTGTCATCGATAGATAGATCAATTTCCCAACCAAGCGCTGATACTGTCCAATATCGGCTAAACACTCCCCCTCAGAATCGGCTAGGCGATGATTTTGCTCAATGAGAATATTAGCTGGAAGACAAGCCAGTTGATCAGTCTCGGTAAGAAGATCCAAAACATACTTGGCCTGGGAGATAAAGATACCAGCAGAAGATCGAGCAACCTCAATACCCAAAAAATATCAGAGAGGACCAAGATCCTTGATCTCGAATTGATAACCCAAGTACTCCTTTACTGCAAGAATGCTCTCTAGGTCATCCCCGATCAGCATAATATCATCAACATAGACACTAAGGACAACAGTTTTGTCCTGAGCATGGTGCAGAAACAGGGTGTAATCAGTTGAACTCTGATGAAATCCAACGCGGCGAATAGCAATAGTAAGGCAATCAGACCATGCCCACGGAGACTGTTTTAGACCATACAGAGAGCGGCAAAGACGACATATTTTACCAAGATTGCCAGGAGAGAGAAAATCAGGTGGGGGAACCATATAGACTTCTTCTTTTAGATCACCATTAAGGAAGACATTCTTGACATCCAGCTAAAAAAGAGGCCAGGCACAAATCGCTGCAACAGAAAAGAGGACCCGAATAGTAGCCATCTTTGCAACCGGAGCAAAGGTGTCCGTATAATCCACACCATAAGTTTGAGCATAGCCTTTGGCCACCAAATGGGTCATATATCAAGCAATAGAGCCATCGAGATGGTGTTTGATGGTAAAAATCGAGCGGCAACCAACAGCCTTACGTCCAGGAGGAAGAGTAACCATTTTCCAAGTCTGAGTTTTTTCAAGAGCCTGTAATTCCTCAGTCATAGCGGCACGCCACTCTGGATGGGCTATAGCCTCTGCCACATTGTTAGGAAAAGAAACAGAGGAAATAGAAGCAACGAAACTCTGACAGGAGGGAAAAAGAGCAGTACTAGAAATATAATTAGAGATAGGATAAGTACAAGTGCACTTACCCTTGCGAAGAGCAATAGGGAGATCATCTAAATGGACTGGAGGAGGCGGATCAGGCGACGAGACAACAGGACAGTCGGTGATAGGAGGAGCTATATCATGTGGGAGACGAGAGTACACCTACATAAAAGGAGGTCGGCTAGCGATAAAGGGGGCAGAGGAATCTGGGACTAAAGCAGGGGAGGGATCAACACTAGGCAGAGGCACAAGAAGAGGAAGAGGATCCTTAGCAGATACATCTAACGGAGACCACTCAGCAGGAGAATGACCCACATCGGACTAATAAGGAGTGTGCTAAAAAAAAGTGACATCACAGGAAGTGTAACGTTTCTGGGTAGGAGGGTGATAACAACGGTGGTCGTTCTGAGTGGAGGAATAACCCAAGAAAACATACTTAACTGCTTTGGGGGCTAACTTACTCCTATAGGGCCCAACTAGCTGAACAAAACATGTACAGCTGAATATCCGAGAAGGGAGAGAAAACACTAAGGCATTAGTATAGAGAACAAAGTATGGTGTGGCAAACTGAAGAACCCGGGAAGGTGTCCGATTGATAAGATATATGGCTATCAAAATAGCATCCGCTTAAAAAAAGGACGAAACATGCATGGCACATAGCACGGGCTAACTCTAAAATATTTCAGTTTTTTCTCTCAGATACACCATTCTGCTAAGGAGTCTGAACATTGGATAATTGATGGATAATTTTTTGCTCCATACACAACAATGAAACTTGCTTATTAGTGTATTCAGTACCATGATCAGAGCGAAAGATTTTGACTAACTAATTAAATTGAGTGTGAATTATGGTGAGAAACTGCTTATAAATCTCAAAAACGTCACTCTTATGTTTCATGAGGTAGACCCACGTGATACGACTATAACCATCAATAAAAAGAACAAAATAACGAAAATCAAGAGTAGAAGTAACCGGGGAAGGACAGGGCTCAAACTAATAGGATAAGATGCCCGGACACGCTTAGCCAACTAACAAGTTTCACAAGTGAACTCAGACAGTGGCAAATTATGAAACAAGTGGGAAAATAAATGTTTTAAATAACCGAAAGACACATGGCCTAATCTAAGATGTCATCGCATAATCAAGGCTTTATTCGAGGGATCATTGCGTAGGTGGAGGGTGGAGGGAGAAACAGGACCAGGAGGGACATCCAACAGATATAGCCCATCCACTTCACGTCCATGTCTAATCATCTGTCGCGTCATCAGATCCTGAAACACACAATGAGTGGGAAAAAATGTCACAGAACAGTTGCAAATTTTAGTAACAAAACTAACCAACACCAGATTAGTAGCTAATTTAGGAACATGCAAGGTATCACGAAGAGAAAGAGATGGGGTAACAGATACGTGACCTTGACCTGGAATACAGGAGAAAGACCCATCGGCAAGGCAGACCTTGCGATGGGCAGAACCAATGACATAACTACGAAACAAAGACACAGACTGGTCATATTATCTGTGGCACCCAAATCGATGATCCAGGGAGAGAAGGTGGCGATAACACTGTTGGCAGAAGTAGTAGTACCTAAAGTAGCGAAAGTGGAGACTGGCTGAGATGTAGCCTCCATTTGACTAAAGAATTGACGGAACTTGTCAATCTCAGCTTGGAATAAAGTCACCGGCTCCGAGGTAGGAAGAACAGGAGGTAGTAGAATAGAAGCAGACTATGAGCAGAAGGCCGCTTGGTAGTAGGGCGACCGTGGAGAACATAACACCAAGCTTTAATATGTCTAAGTTGTCCACAATGATGGCACCTCAGACGTGGCTTGCCGGATGGATCAGAACCAAACGATGGTGGCAAGGGAACAGCAAGGGAGCCATAGCTGAATGATCCCCAAATAAATGAGGAAGAACTGGTGTGGTGGATCGGCGACTCTCATCAGAAAGTATATAAGAATAAGCACTCTGAAGGGACGGAAAAGGATCAATACCCAATAGGTGAACCTTGGCATACTCAAACACGTCACGAAGACTAGCCAAGAACTGATACACCCATGATTTATCCTAAATAGAAGCATAGCAAGTAGCATCCTCAAGATCCTTCCAATCATGAAAGGAAGAATAAAAAGTTAACTCCTCTCATCAAGCACAAAGCTGAGAAATATATGCAGTAACTGATAAATCACCCTGCGATAAACGAAAGATCTCTCCCTCCAAATTAAAAATACGAATATGATTATGTCGCTGAGAATAACATGAATCTAGCGGCAATTGAAGGCTGCATAGAGCTAACCAACTACGAACGGACCATAGAGTTGTTGGCGAACCAAGCAAGATAGGTAGCATCAGTAGTGGTGGGGGCGGTCTCGGAGCCGGTGAGAAAGCCAATCTTCCCTTTTCCCCCCAACAAACATCTTAAAAGACTGAGCCTACAATAGGTAATTCATATCATCCAACTTGACCGGGGTGATTTGGATGCCTAGCGAATCAGAAACATGTGAAAAGCCAGAAAAAGGGGCCCCACTAGGGTTTACAACCGAAGAGGTAGTGGACTCAGAAGCCATACTAAATCACCACGCAATAACCTGTCCATACAGACCAAAACTAAACAAAAGAAGGGCACAAAAAATATCTCCTCAGAACCTGAACACCTCAAATAATTGTCTCCTCAGACACAAACACAATAAACATAGAGGTCAAACACATCAAGCAAGCATGAAAAAATCAGACCATATGCAAACCAAAGCAGCAGTCAAGACAGCAGCGGCAACGGAGGAGAGAGGCAGCAACAGTGGAAGGGAAAAAAGGGCAGCAGTTGAGGCGAGAGAGAGGGGGACTGCGGCGGTAGAGGGGAGAGAGAGAGACAACGGCGGACAGCGGCTGCGGCGGCGACGGGAGAATAATAGGGTTTTTCTAGGGTTTGATTTTTTTAGGCTGTAATACCAAATTGAATTATAATATAATAGAAAAGTTTGAATATTATTGAGATTATATGGGCTTAATTAGATATTACAATCACTAGTAATGGAAACAAATAATAAGATTAAGAAAACAAATAAGAAAATGAAAAAAAGAAAATAAGGATAATTCTAGAGAATATTTCATATTCCAATAGTTTTCTACTTTAGAGGAACATTATAGAATGAAAAAGTCTGTGTCCGGACATTATAGAATGGAAAAATTTGTGTCCGGGCACAAATGTATCCAAATGTGTTCGAATGGTCAATGTTCCTATCATTACTCTTAAAAATGAAGTCATTGAATTTCAATTTGTATTTGGACATAATGTTTGTGTGCTCTAGAAGGTATTCCCCAAAGGCTGGGACAAGACTTGTTGCGTTGAGATACCTCGACAATGTTCGTGAAATCCACTTCTTTGGAGATAAAACTTACAAGGTAACCTATTTTTCTACTACATTTATTATTGTTGTTCACTCTCTCTCTCTCTCTCTCTCTCTCTCTCTCGGCATCTTCAATTGCAGCTAACACATTAATCATCCCCGTAGTAATGTCCTGTGTTGTGTAATATTAGATCCTCTAATACACCCACACACATGTATATGTATATTCCTCATGTATGTATCTACTCCTTTTTGCCGACTTCCCTTTCTAGATATACGAATCCAAGCAAACCTTGGGCCACAGGGGTCAGCTCTATATTTCACCTTTTTGGTGCTTTGTAATGTACCGTGGAAATTTCTTTGACATAGCATCTATAGGGACCAAGGTTTCGCAACTAAAGCTTCAATCAAATTGTTTCATTTCGTTTTCAGTGAGATTCTCATGTATCTATTTATCTTCTAAACTGTAAAAGAAAAGGGACATATAACCACAAGAGACATACAATTGTATTACTTTTTGATGGGGAAAATGTTGTTAATGGAGATGGACAATGTTCATTTTGATAGAGCATGCAAATGACCTTTTGACTGGACATGGATGCCAAACTTTACTTCTTCCATATTTAATGACCAATAATTACTCCCAAATATAGACCTGACTTCCAAGCGGATACAAAATTCAGGAAAAGGAAGAAGGTTCACCTTCCAACATTTCATAACATTAAATGAACGAGATTAAAAAGAGCATTTGATGGACTACTCTTACACAAACTTACTTAACACGTTTACAAAAGAACATAAATTCCCACTCCTACGATTGTGAGATCAAAGTATGTAACACAGTTCAAATGTAAGAAATGCACACCCCGGGGTCTATCTTCTTTGCAAAAGAAAGCACCCACTTTGGAAGCACTCATCCCCTCAGCATCTATACTCTTTGATCACCATATTTATGGAGCTCCAACCTCACACACGAACTATTATCCTCATGTATCCTGTTTGCCAGTTTTCAGATATTTGAAACAGTAAAGAGGGCAAAAACTGAACGTATAAAGGCTATGTTTGGACCATAGAATTGTGGAGGGAATAGAAAATTTACGAGAAAATATTATTTTGGAATTATTAACAAATCCAAGATCCAAGCACTGCCTAAGCAGGAGCATGAGGGAAATAGGGTTATAGACCAACAAAAACAACTGGAAGTCAATGAATCATCCTCCCTTACTTGACATTGTGCATTCTCTTTGCTGAGACAAGGGTATTAGATAGTAGCATTGCTATAGTCATGGGTCCAACTCCCCCAGGAACAGGAGTAATAGCTGAAGCAATCTTACTAGCCTCCTCATAACATACATCTCCAACCAAATGATAACCCCGTGCACTTGCATTCTGTAAAATAAAATGCACAGAGAATCAGCTCAATGCTAGTAAGCTCAACAGCAAAGCAACAATTAGTTATGCTTTCTCCAAAACCTCCCTCTCTCTATCTCACCAAAAAATGGTGTCCTTTTATAGAAAATTTTAGATGCTCAATTGAGCAATATCTTCCGTTTCTTATGAATAACAACCAGCATGAACCAAATTGGATGCAAGTGGATGACTGGCTGAGAGAGAGAGGTTTGTGAAAATGTCATGTAAGCATGTGAACGTCATGAGGAAGCCTATGAAGACCCATCTCACCTCAACCGGATTAATTCCAACATCAATAACAACAGCACCGTGCTTTATCCAATTACCCCTCACCATGTTTGGCTGCCCTACAGCAGCAATGATTATATCTGCTTGTCTTGTGATCTCCTCTGGATTCTTCGTTCTAGAGTGGACAACGCTGACAGTAGCATCTTCTCTCTACCAATGAGATAACATCCAGAAGTTTAAAAAGGTAATCATGGAATGAAATGTGTTAAGTTTGGTCTAGTAACTTGGACAGCAATTGACGAGATTTTCAGTATGTATAAGATTACTTGCAGCAATAGAGCAGCTGGCGTTCCAACAATATTGCTCCTACCGATCACAACAGCCCTCCTTCCCTTGATATCCACATCATATCGATGCAGCAGCTCTATGCATCCTTTAGGTGTACAGGAAACAAATAAGGGCTCTCTACCACGCATGGCAAGGCGTCCAATGTTCAGCGGGTGGAATCCATCCACATCTTTCTCAATGCAAACAGAATTCAAGATATTCTGCTCATTCATATGCTGGTACAAAACCCTTAACAAAATCAGAATTGTAGTCTTCATTATGCTTTCATAATTACGATTAAGTTCTTACCATACATTTGGCATAACTTAGTTTATTTGCACATTTTATGCAGTTTTGGATATGCACAACTGCAATTTAAATGCAGAATAAGGCTAACCATTTATTGACCATAACTTGGTTTCTTTGTTTGTGAGGTTCTGAGGTTCTAAAAATGTACATATCAAACATATATGTTTTGACATCCCAACGAGGCTGTAGTGCCAACTATGAGGCTGAGTGTCAAGGAGGGAGTCTCGATGGACGTCTAGATGGGTAGTCAAGAATCTCAGATTGCTTGGTGGATGCAAAAAGTTAAGTGTTGTATATAATAAATCAAGAACCCACCTTGTATAAGGTCTTTTAAAGCTCAATGAAACTTAACAGTTAAACCTGCTCGTCATGCAGCAATGAAAGAATGGTGACCTACTAGGAAGTCCATGGGGTTTGGGCAGACAAACCGGACAATATTGTACAAAGCGGGAGCGGGTCGTTACAAATGCAGACAATATTGTATAACGCGGGAGCAGACATTACATGTGTTTTGGTTTCCATAACTCTTGCATCTTTTAAAAGTACCATTCTCATAACATGGTTTCCCAAAAAAAAAAAGAGTACAATGCAGAAACCAGAATTAGATGCTCACAGAAGGTAGAGGTAACTGAACAAGAATGCCATGCACAGTGGGATCATCATTGAAGCCTGAGATATGCTTAAGCACTTCTTGCTCTGTGGAGTCTTCAGGCAAGTGCACTTCATAGGAATTGATCCCCACAGATTCACAAGCTTTCTTCTTGTTGCGTACATAAGTTGCAGAATCCTTCCTATCACCCACTAGAATAACTGCTAATCCTGGAACAACACCAACAGTATCTTTCATCCTTGATATTTCGGCAGTTATCTCATCTCTGATTTGCTTTGCAATTGCCTTTCCATCAATGATCTTTGCAGGGGTTTCAGCAGCCATTGCGGCTGCACAACAAATCAGTGGAAAATCATAGAACTGGAATACGATCTGATACAAAAGACAAACTACCAGTTGAAAATTCCACCAGAAAGCCAAAAGAATACAATATCCAAAATACAACCCCAATACGGAAACATGATCGATAAATCAAAAGCCAAGCCTTTTTTCCTTTGCCCATGAAAAGCCCTCTCACTAAAGCCACTTCCCACTTCACTGAACACAATATTGCTATGTGATTCTGTTAGAATACTAGGTTTAGAATATAGTCTAGTCCCACATTGAGTATGTGGAGTCTCTTACTTAGATGAATATTTATATAAATAAAAGATTTTGTGGTAGGGCAATTAACACCCTATACACTTCACTGCCTTCTCTCTTTTTCTTCCCGCTAACATGGTATCAGAGCGGGTTCTGATTCCACCGTAAACCCTAAGTCTATTCCATCTCAACCCTAACCCTAATCCTACTAAACCCTGATAGCCACCATTACCCTAATCCTATAAACCCTATCTCTCAAGCCCTACCAAACCCTAGCAGCCGTCAAACCCTAGCCCACCAATCTGTCGCAGCCCACAGTACTGTAGCAGCGCGGTACTGTAGCAGTCGGGCTTCTTGTTAATGTAAGCAGTCACTTTACTGCTGCCACCTGTTGCACCTATTTCTCCACTGCCTTCTGCTAGCCTCCAACTCTCTCTGTTTGTCTCCGGCAAATTCTCTAGTGCCTGATCTATGTGCCTTTACACCCTTCGTTTGCTCTCCTAGGTACTGTTATATCATTTTTTTTACGGTTTTCAGGCTCTTATGTTATTTGCCCTCGGTGATCTTTCGTTATGTTAACAACATAGGTGGCTATTGATCCTTACTTTGGTTGGAGTTTCGTTGGTTATATTTGATATATTGGTGGGTTTGGCAAGATGTCTGAAAAGGAGTCTTAATCTACTACCACCGCTGTTACCCATCATGTTGCTAGTTCTTCTCGCTTCCTCGACAGAAGGCCTATTACTTCCATTCTTTTAAATGGGAAAAATTATGTTCTTTGGGCCAAAACTGTTGAGGTCTATTTTGAGGGCGATTCCACCTCACAGTGGCTCACCGATGATCCTCCTGCACCCTCTAGTTCCACCTTCGCTGCTTGGAAATCTGAGGACGCACGCGTTCACACCGACCTATGGAATTGTATGGAACCCCAGATTGGTGGTCATTTGATGTATTCAGGTGTTAACAATCTTCGTCGGACTTATGATTTTCATCAGGCCTTTTTCTCGCTGACCATGAGCGAACAATCCTTGGAATCTCATTATGCTCGCTTCTGTGGTCTTTGTGAGGAGATTAAGATTGCGACGCCTATTTCTGCTGATATTCAAGTTATGGAGCGTTAGCGCCAGTCTTTGTTTGTTGCTCGCTTTCTGTCCAGTTTGCCTTCTCCTACGTATGATTTCGTTCGTTCGCAGCTTTTTGAGTGACCGAACTTTACCATCTCTTGTTGAGGTTTTTAGTCATATTTGTCGGGCTTCCATTTCGAATAGTGGACCTCCTTCTACGTCTCCGTTATCCTCTGACCATTCGGCTCTAGTCACTACAATTCCCCATGGCGGTTTTTCTCATGGTGGTTCGACATCAAGGTGAGTTGGTTGTGATAGTATCAATCGAGATTCAGGCTGAGGTAGTTCCAATCGTGGTGGTTTTGATCGTGATTCTAGCCGTGGGGGTCGCTCATCGGGTGGTGGTGGTGGTGGTGGTGGCGGTGGTGGCGGTGGCGGTGGTGGTGGCGGCCACAATGGCGGCGGTGGATGTGGGTGGGTGCCTCGTCACTGCACTTGGTGCAATGCTGATAATCATACTATTGACTATTGTTAGAATCTTCATGGTTGTTCGTCCGCCCATCAGGTCACCATTTCTGTGGATGATAGTTCACAATTATCCTCCGGTGCCACCCCTCGTGTAGTCACTATTTCCGAGGATGAATATCAGCAATATCAACAATTCCGCCAGTCCTCTGCCTCCACTGCTACGCTTGCTCAGAAAAGTCCACTTTCTGCCTCTCTTGCTTCCCAGACTCCTTAGGTCGTTGACTCTGGGCGTCTGACCATATGACCAGTACTCCTACTATCTTGTCTGATTGTCGTCCCTCTGAGACTTTTTCTAGTGTCACTTTGGCTGATGGCTCTACTACTTCTATTGTTGATTTGGGTTCTGTTCCATTGACTTCTTCTCTTCGTTTAGATACTGTTTTACATGTTCCCCGCTTTCCTTTTAGTCTTATGTCTGTAGTAAGATTACCAAAGCCTTCAACTGTTCAGTCACTTTTTTTCCTGATTCTTGTGTCTTTCAGGATCTCCAGAAGAGGACGAAGATTTGTGGCGGTATTGAACGTGGATGTGAGTTTAGTAAGCATCGTCGTGTTTTCTTTTCCCCTAGGGAAGGCCGTCGTGTGTCGAGTCCTTTTCTTTTGGTGCATTCGGATATTTGAGGTCCTATGCGGGTCCCATCCCGTTCTCACTTTCAATATTTTGTTATTTTTGTGGATGATTATTCTCGTACTACTTATATTTATCTTATACAAAACCGTTCTGAATTACTGTCCATCTTTACATCTTTTTATGCGGAAATAAAAACACAATTTGGTGTCCTTATTAAAAAATTTCGTTATGACAATACACGTGAATATTATCATCATGCTTTATCACAGTTTTTGGATGCTCATGGGGTCTTGCATCAGTCCTCTTGTGCTCGGACTCCACAGCAAAATGGAGTTGCCGAACGCAAGCTGGGCCACATTTTAACGGTCACTCGTGCTCTCCTATTGCACATGCATGTTCTTAAATCTTACTGGAGTGATGTTATTCTTACTGCTAGTTACCTTATTAATCGCATGTCATCTACTGTCTTAGGCGGTCAAATACCATATGCTCTCTTGTGCCCTGATCGCCCCCTTTACTCCCTTCCTCCTAAGATTTTTGGCTGCACCTGTTATGTTCATGCTTAGATCCTGATCGGGACAAACTTGATCCCCGGTCCCTCAAATGTGTGTTTTTGGGCTATTCGCGTACTCAAAAGCGCTATAAATGTTATTCACCCTCTCTCCATCGTCAATTTGTGTGTGCTGATGTTACTTTCCATGATTTTATTCCTTTTTTTGCAAGTGCTCCTTCTTCTTTTGAGTTCTTACCCACCTCCATTCCTCTTTTGACACCCTTTCCCTTGCCCACCACACCCCACCCACCCACCGCCCTTGCATGTATATGTTCGCCGTCCAAAAGACTCTCCGCCACCACTTTTGCTTGCTATCGATTCTTCCTCGCCGTCCGGAGATCCGCCCCCACCTTCGTCTCCTGCTCCAGCGCCTCCGTCTCCTGCTTCCTTACCTATTGCTCTTCGCAAAGGTACTCGTACTTGTACTACTTCTCATCCAATTGCTTAGTTTGTTTCTTATACTCATCTTTCGCTCTCTCTCGGCGCCTTTTCTTCTTCTCTTTCCTCTGTTTTTGTTCCTAATACTGTTCAGGAGGCCCTGTCCATTTCTGAGTGGCGAACGGCTATAGAGGACGAGATGACTGCTCTTCATAGCAATCATACATGGACGTTGGTTCCTCTTCCTTCCGGAAAGACTACTGTTGGGAGTCGCTGAGTAGTTACTGTGAAGTATCATCCCGATGGCACTATTGAGCGCTATAAAGCTCGTCTTGTGGCCAAGGGCTACACTCAGACTTATGGTGTTGACTATGCTGAAACTTTCACCCTCGTTGCCAAATTGGGCTCTGTTCGCATTCTTATTTCTCTTGCTGCCAATCTTGGTTGGCCCCTTTTTCAATTGGATGTCAAAAATGCCTTCCTGCATGGCGATCTCGTGAAGGAAGTTTATATGGAGCAACCACCCGGGTTCGTTGCTCAAGGGGGGTCCTCTCAGGTATGCCGCCTTCGGAAAGCCCTTTATGAGCTTAAACAATCTCCGAGGGCTTGGTTTGGCAAATTCAGTGATGTTGTTCTACGTTTTGGCATGCAGCGGTGCCAATCTGATCACTCTGTTTTCTCTCTCACATCCGACCAAGGAAAAATCTTATTGATTGTCTATGTCGATAACATTATTATTACAAGTGATAATAACAAAGGTATTAATGATCTGAAACTTTTCCTACAGCGTCAGTTCCATACCAAAGACTTAGGAAAACTGAGATACTTCTTGGGTATTGAGGTTGCACGTTCTAAAAATGGTATTAATCTGTCACAGAGAAAGTATGTACTGGATATTCTAGAAGAGACTGGCTTACTAGGATCAAAGCCTGTTGAGACTCCTATAAACCCTAATGTCAAATTATGTGTTGATCAGGGGGAGTTGCTTTCTAGTCCGGATCAGTATTGTCGTTTGGTGGGAAAGCTAAATTATCTTATTGTTACTCGTCCAGATATTTCATTTTCCGTTAGCCTGGTTAGTCAATTAATGTCTGCTCCTCGTATTCCCCATTGGGAAGCGGTTCTACGAATTGTGAGGTATCTCAAGGCTCATCCGGGACGTGGTTTGTTCTATCATATTAGTGGACACTTGCGGGTTGAGGCTTTCACTGATTCTGATTGGGCAGGTAGTCCATCTGACAGGAGATCCACTACAGGATACTGTATCTTCCTTGGTGGAAATCTTGTTAATTGGAAGAGTAAGAAGCAAACGGTAGTTTCACGATCTAGTGCCGAGGCCGAATATAGAGCTGTGGCTCACACGACTAGTAAGATAGTTTGGATACGTTCATTTATTGAGGAGATAGGGTTTCCAGTACTGTTGCCGGTAAATCTATATTGTGATAATAGCACAGCCATTCATATAGCTTCCAATCCAGTATTCCACGAGAGGACTAAACACATCGAAATCGACTGTCACCTTGTACGAGAAAAATTGATTGGTGGTGTTATTTCTACTCCGTTCGTTTCCATCGATGCTCTGTTAGCTAATATGTTTACTAAACCATTGTTCAAACAACGGTTGCAGTTTTTTGTGACAAGCTGAAACTTATCAACATTTACTCTCTAGTTTGAGGGAGTGTTAGAATAGTAGGTTTAGAATATAGTCCAGTCCCACATTGTGTATGTGGAGTCTCTTACTTAGATGAATGTTTATATAAATAAAAGCTTTTATGTGGTAGGGTAATTAACACCCTATACACTTCACTTCCTTCTCTCTTTTTCTTCCCGCTAACAATTCAATATGTGAAGAAACCTAAATTGGACCAGAAAAAAGGGTGAATACATCTGCGAATATTAGTCTTCCAAATCTAATGCAAGAGATATACAGGTGTTGCACAAAGGAAATAAGGAATGGGAACCTGAAGCATATAACATGTTCGGAAAAAATGCCCTATCACTCAGTGCAACAGACAGAACTAATACTAATAATCTAACCCTAACCACTGATACATACGGACTCCAACATTTCACGTGGATGAGGGTAACATCATCTACGAAAAACACATAATAGCAGATTAAATTGCAAGTGCAGAAGGCATATAAAAGTAAAATACAGGAATACAAAAAGCCATACACTATCACATTAAACTGTAAGTACGGAACTACAACTAAAACAGGCAGCATAAAAACTGGGAAAACTGGAGGCTCGCATTGCCTTGATCAAGACAATGATCTAGAAACTTCAGCTTCACAAGAAAATAACAGAGAGGAAGGGATTAAAAGGAGAAGTACCACTGACAACAGGGGGTGAAGCTGATGCGTGACTGAAGGTGGCTGTGGTCCGTAGCAGGATAGATTTTATAGGTGCGGATTGGAGGGACATCGACCGGGGACAATGAAAGACGCCGTTTCCGACTCTGTATCTGCCCAAGGTCAGCAGCCGAGTCGTCGCCGCCGTCGTAGACGATGAATAATCAGTGAATGTCGCCGACGCCATTCTGAGTAACACGATTCTCAGCCCTATGCTTAGAACTAGGGTTTTGGAGGGGGGACAGAGAGAGAGAGAGAGAGAGAGAGAGTACTCGTAGTGATGAGAAGTAAGAGAGCTGAGGCAAGCTCAGGCTTGGTTGTCCATTTTCGCAAAAAGCAATGGCAGCAGAGCAGAACGGCGCCAATATGGCGGAACGGCGTCGCAGGGCCAAGGTGGAGGGATTCGTTGTGGTTTCGGTTCTTCTGCTTATTCTTTTTTTCTTTTATATGAGCTACTTCCGAATTTAGAATCGACTGAAAAAACTATCTTGGTTCACTTTTACGTATTAATAATTCATCAAAATTAATTTAAAATTGAAAAGTAATTTTAAAAGATTACAAAAATAATTCAAACGAAAAGTTAGTCCAAATCATGGTTCTGATTTGGCTTAATGTTTTTAGTTTTATTTTTTTCCCTTATTTAGTTTTGTTGTATTTATTAATTTTTTGTTTAATTTTTAAAAATTATTGATCCATCTTCAAAAAATAAATTTAAAAAGTTAAAAAAATTATTATTAACGATGAAAATAATTCAAAATGAATTATTTTTTAAAATTATGTTTATTTTTTCTAAAATCTCTCATCGAGATGAACTAATAATTTTTAAAAAAAATTGTGCAAAATAAAAAGTATAAAAAATTACAATAAAAACAATAATTCAAAAAAAAAGTTAGAATAAATCAAAATTTTAATTATTTCTGATACTATTATTATATTTAGTCTATTAGAATCAAAATAATTAAGGTTTGATCCAGTTAACATTTAAGCAATTTTACAATGTCATATAAAATTTTTAATTTCTTTCTTTATGTAAAGGCAAAAAGAAGTGAGTTTAATTTTGTTCACTCTCGCAAACTGGAGTGAGCATTACTTTCATTGTTATTGTAAGGACCTGATTTTTTCATAATTCGATTATAATAAAACTTGACCAATTAAATAATTATTTCAAGTCTTTCATTAGAATTCATACATTTAAAAAAAATCAAATCATATAATTGTTTTACACATATCACTTTGATACATCTTGTATACATAATTTTATCATTGTGATCTTGTCGTCGACTTCATCAACATGGAGAGCTTCATTGTTGAAGCATTTTAGATAGTTTCGTAGTGACTCTTCTCAATGTTGCTTGATGTTTAGAAGGCATGTGGCCGATCGACAGGGTCTTCATCCACTATAAAAGTGGTTGAGAGATTGATGGCTCAGCTACTCGAATGACTCAATCAAGCTGGACTTGAGCTTTCCAAACCAAGCACTTGTTGGCCCTGAAAGTGGTAGGGAAGGTCTGACATATAATTTCGTCGAGCATTGCACGCAAGACAATAAAGGCCTTGTATATTTTTAGATGGTCTAATGGGTCTCCTAGGTTGTCAAACTGCTCCATCTGTGGCGTTCGAAACTTGAGGGCTTAATGGCCAGGCCATCACTGCCTCAATGAATGGTAGCGTTGGTTGCAGTACCTATCCATCAACCTTGGCTACACCTCTATCCTCTATTTTCTTGAGGACATCCTCCAGCTTCTCTCGGAGTTCTCTGATCTCTACCCCCTATGCAACGAGCTCTTCTTCTAGCGCTCCCCCACTCAGGGCAGGGAGGTCTTCCCTTCCCCCCATCCATAGGGTGGCTATTTACTTCTTCCTTTAGAGACCCTTCACGCACCTACGACTCTAGAATCTTTGCTATGCACTCCCACCTAGTTGACCAATGGCAGTACTCCAGCCTGGAGTTACTGCACTAGGGCCTGGTTTTACTTCATTAAGGCAGCCACCATCTAGGTGAGGTTCTGCACCTGGGTCTCCAAAGGATTCGCATCCAGCAAGGTATGAGCCCTTCGCCTTCCACTAAGGGAAGCATTACCTCATCGGCCACCATCGACAGATGATTTAGTGTTCACCATTACGTCCGATTAACTAGTTGAATTTGCAAGGCAAGAGCTATCGTTTCCATAGACAATGCCAAAATTATGATGTCGAAAAATGGTGGGCTTGCGTCTGACCTTCAGGATGGCTCTTGCACAAAAGTTCAGTGACCGGGAGTGGTTGGCCGGTCGCAGAGCCTCCAATGATTATTAGAATGGTAGTATGTAGATGAAAGTTGCTAGACAATTTAGAGGGTAAAGAGTGTGTACCTTCTTCCATCCTCTCCCTGCCTTTTAATACCTTTGCGAGAGAGTATGAAGTGTAAGTGAAGTCTTGCCGTGATTCCAGAGCTTGCGTGATTCGGGTTGATTCCTCTCGCGCCATCTAGGGGATCTGATGCACCATTAAAGAGATTATATGAATTCTCTACAACAGTGCCTATGGAGTGTCTATAATGCCAGTTTAGGGGAAGCCCGAGCCAAGTGGCCCTACTGGCCGAGCAGGTAGTAGACTGGCTGATGGAGCCCATAGCTGGACTCTTCAAACATAATCCAAGACTCTCCTCCCTGGGTTATCAATTGTGTTAAATATTCAAATTAGAGCCCTAATTCAACAAAGCACAGTTTCAAAATTGGTTGGAGCTTCACGGTTGTTTGTTTTTTGATGAGAAACTACTTTCAATTTCAGAACGGGGGAGGGGAACAATTTGAAGCAAAGAGAAACCTAGATAATAGGGAAGGACAATAGAGGAAGAAGGAGAAATGTTTCTCTGGTTTGAAGAAAAATGGGAGGAAAGATCAATTTAAGGGAAGAAGATTAGGTGTATAACAAACCTAAGGAGTATTAAATGCAATACGAAGTTATGTGCAATGCATGACTACTTAACATCTTCTCCTCTAACAACATCATTCTAAAATGAGTCGATTATTACATTTCAAGAGATCAGGAAGACATTGGGACAATTGAAAGTTTAAAGAAGTTTAGTAATACCGAGTGATAGATTGAGGGGATTTTATATAAATTTTCCCAACTTTATTGATCGAAATAAAAAAATGGCACGATCCTCTATTATATTCTTTACAACGAATGAATGATTTACCTGATTCAATCTCCAATATGTTTGCAATTCAATGGGTGTAGAAGCTTGTTGTGGAATGAGCGAGTTGATGATTTCTTAAATGAAGAAACCGAAATAGTAGTTTTGACTGATATTTGGAAGGGCTTGATCTCGAATGAACTGTAAAGGTTGTATGTGATTTGAGATGAAGAGTGCAATTATAGATGAACCGACACATTGTTCAGGTTCTTATTGATTCTATGAGAAACTTGACTGCTTGAGAGAATGATTTTGAAAAGAGCTTTGAGTGGAGTACCTTGAAGAATGCTTGAGTTCTCATGGTCAAATGTCTCTTTTCTCCATCATATGAACCTCTATTTATAGGATCAATGAGAGGGGGTGTTGATTTTGACACTTTCTTCAATGAGAGAATATTTTTTAAGTAAATATTAATCAATGATGTTGATATTTGCCTCTCATTTCACAAAAATAAATTTAAATAAAAAATTATGAGTTTATTTCTTATTTTGACTTTAATTAATCAATGATATTTTATTTATCTTGATTCAATTACATGGCTATCATTTCAAATTTTAGTGTCTGAAGGGACAACCAATTTCTTGATGGTAATATGGTCCTGCGCCGACATCGCCTAATTCAATCTTTTAATGAGTATCTCGGACATTTATTGAGTTTAAGATTTTTATAGTATAAAATATTCCACAGAGTAATTTCTATGTTGTATTGTGTAACTAATATCCATCTCTACACAATCTTGGAACTCGTCATACAATTCTGACTGTATATCAATTTGATGAGTTTGTGGCCACTTAAGTTTATTGGACCCCATTTTAATGTAATTATCCACCATGTATTATTGCAGGAGACATCCTCCATGAAGAAGAAGTGACAGATCATTAGGACGGACCTCAATTCTAAGAAGACGTGATGAAAAGATTAAATTGAAATTCTTTAGTACGAATGAGTTGTTTAAAATTAGTATAAAGATTCAAACACATATGATCTACAATATATCTCTATAGAGGTCACGACAGGTCAATGTTCTATTTTTATTGCGGTTGTTGACATTCCATCAATAAGTCTTATATAGTAAAAGTAAGGAATATTGTATTAGAACAAAATGATTTTGTTCAGCCTAAGAAGGTGAACATTACCTTAACTTTTATTGATTGAAATATTCATATTCTTACCAGAAAGTATATTACAAAGGTAGAATTTATACTATTTCAACCAATGAGAGTAAAGATAATATTTACACTCTTTAAAAGAGAGTGAACAAAATTACTCTCAATTGGATCACGAAGGTTGACGAAATCTTGAATATTAAAAAGGTAACCACCAATTGCACAACAATATTTCTTCCTTTTAACACCAAACACACAGCCCTGCAGGGGTGAAAACGATTTAGTTCGATTTGATTTTTCGTCAATTTTCAAACCAAACCAAAATATTCAGATTTTAAATAATCTGAACCAAAACCGAACTGATTTGATTCAATTATTGCCGGTTTGGTTTTATTCGGTTTTAGTCCCATTTTTTCGGTTTTGACCAAAACATTGACCGAGCCCAGAAAATCTCGTCCCTCTCTCTCTCACACTCTCGTTCATTCCCCAAGTATTTTCCCCTGAAAAATAAAAAATCTCGTGCCCAAATTCAGCGTACTTTCACTGATACGTTAAAATCTCCACAACTTCCATATGAAATCACAGTAATTCAACTCACAGTCCTCGATTAAAATTGCAAAATCAGAGATCTGCATACTAAAATGGCCGAACAACTTTGCACATGGGTGGGAGTAAATGATTCGATTCGAGGCTCAAAGCACTATAGAAATGCAGAGCAAAGGTCTCACGAGTCATGAGAGAGATCAGTTGGCTTGAAGCTCCCGATAATTGGGTTTTGGATAAGATCTGCACATCGGTGGGAGGAAATATAGTGCACAAGTGAGAGAAACCCTATTGCCTGTCTAGGTTTAGTGACGAATTTTTCATGAAAATAGGTGATTTTCGGAAACTAGTTAGGTGAATAGGGTAATTCTGAAACTAATAATAAAAATAGAGGAAAACGCCATTACTGATAGCGTTTTTAGGTGACATGGCATCAAGGTTCCAGCGTGGACTATTTGTACGTTAGTCTTTATGGCGTACATATTGTACGCCATCATGAATAGCGTTTTGTGACCGTACAGTTACATGTACGTCAACATGATCGGCGTATTTGGGTAAAACCGAACGGCATTTGACTATTGTACGGTAATGGTAATGGCGTATTTACGCCGGTACAGTTCCCCATGGTAATAGTACGCCAATATGAAAGGCGTATTTGGGTAAAATCAGGTAAAACGTATGTGCCACAGACGTACACGTTCATCGTCTCCTCTGCGTCCGTCGTCTACCTCCAGCCACCAGGCGTTTTTCCGGCCGTCCACCTGCCTCTCTTCTCTCGGTCGTCGTCCCTCTC
>JABCMJ010004007.1:0-11874 GCA_014822125.1 Arbutus unedo
TGCAGGTGTCTAGGTGGCAGCGCCCCTGTAAGAGGAAAACCCACACATTTTAGAGAGGGGTGGGACATTTATTTATAATAAAATGAACGAGGTTAGGGTTAACCTAATGGACTCTAGTCACCGAGGCCCATTAGGGTTAACCTAATGGGCTCTAGTCACCGAGGCCGATTAGGGTTAACCTATACATGTAACCTAATTACATAACAACTAACAACCCCCAAATGGTAAAAAGTATACACAGTCTGCCACATAAGAGACAATTGTCGATCCATTCACTACATAATTGTTGAGCAGATCAATCTATGTACTAGCTATTCAACAGTGCCGTGAACTAGGGTTGAGCACTACAACCAACCAATGGCTGAGCACTTCAAGCTGAACAACCGAGCCGACCATCAGAATCAGTGATTGGTCCAAGCCGACCACACTTGGTCTAGGCCTAGCAATTTCAAGGCCAAAGCCAAGTGAACTACTCTAGAGGTCGATTGGTCCAAGCTAACCATGTGTGGTCTAGGCCGAGTAGTGTTAGGCTGAAGCCGACTGGATTGCTGCAGAGGCTGAAAGGTTGGCATCCGAGCCGAAGCCAAACATGTTACCAAATGCCGAGAGATCTACTGTCAAGGCAGAAGCCAAGCAGATCACCATTGTCAAGATCGACTACCGATCTGAGGCCAAGTCACACATGACTGATAGAGGCAGAGAAGATCAAGATATAGAAGAGGCCGAGCCAACCAAACATCTAAGTCAAGCTCGAACCTCTACCAATAGCTGAGATCGATTCACAAGTCGTAACCGAACTCCTTTCCGATACGTGTACTGACGGGCTGGATAATTTTTGTTCTGCAGCAACAACAATCATGCCAAGAAAAACTAATATGCACGGAATAGTTAGTCTAAATAAAAACTATTTTTCCTAAAAATTCAAATACCGTTAGCCAATCAAAACAAAACTAATTTGGGAAGTTTTTTTTTTCCAAACTTCGAATCTATCACAACATGTTTTGTTTTTCCAAAAATCTTAGAATTATTTGCAAATAAAAAATCCAAAAAGTATTTTTTCTTGGATAAACCGAAAAAAAAATCCAAAAAGTAGTAAGAATCAGAATCATTTTTAAGCTTGTCGGGCAAAATATGCAAACAGATGCATGGATTCCAAAAAAATACTTCCATTGATCATTCATAACTGAAATTATAAAACATAATTACAATACATAATTGATTCAGTAAATAAATATGGAGCCTAAATAATACCGAGTCGAGTCTTGTGCATTCACAGTCCTCTTTAAACAGATTTTCCACCTCACCGCGGGTGTTGGAGGATGCACTGACATCTATCTCCCAAGGTGAAACTATTCTCAGTCGAATACTAACCAATCGACAGCTTGTCGTCTCTCTCTTACACAAGAAACACAAATTTTGGGAGTTTTTGTTGACAATGAAAATTCGGTGTAGAAACCATTGATGAGATTGACTATTTATACAGACCTTTGAGCTGCGAACCGCAGAGAACATCAACGGAGGCATTAATCGGGACATCAATGGCGGCATAAATGAGTTGTAAGCTAAGATCTTCCGCTTGCCTTGTGAGACCCTCTGATGTCCCAATTTCATTCACAACCCTTTCAAATTTCCAATAACAAATTCAAAAATGGTATTATGATTAAATTATGGTTATTATGTGAAAGTTATGAATCACTCAACGATTTCCTTTGGGTTCTGAACTCCATATGGGGAAGGAGCATTGTAGTTTGTGAGGTCACGAAAGGTGTTGAAAGACGAGCCCTACTTTCTTGATCCCTCTATGATTTTTAGGCAATTCAGTGTGCATACTGTATGCACTATTTGGTGTGTGTGTTGTAGCATAATGTAAATACTTCAGAAAAAATATATACGTATATATTTCTATATATCCTTATGTGCATGCATGTTACAAACAATTGTAATTTTGGTTTTTCTTTTAAAGTGTTTGTTGATTACAGTCGTCTTTACAATCCATCTTGGTGTTACGTCTGTAAGGTTAGAGCTTGTGGTTTTTTTTTTTTTTTTTGTGAAATTTGTTGTGAGGTTATGTTAACTATGATAATATTTTGAGAACTGAGACACGACATTTCCAATGATAAACTGGGTTCTAATTAGCTTTTGAGGATGTTGTGTTCTTAAATTCTACAAATTTAGGGAAGACAACACCAGCTTTGGTATTGCCTTCAAGTCAAAACCTGATTCGGTGTTTTTGTTTTTATAAATTGGTAGTACAATTTAAGCGTGGAGAGTCGTGTCTCCATATTCAGTGGCACTATGAAATATGATTATTACCTGTTTGTGATCAGACTTCCCAATTCATTTTTTGAGCAATTTTGTTGTATTTGTGGGCTCTATCCTCTAGTGTGTGCGAGTTAGTTTTTGGTACTGAATGCATTGTATTATCTTGTTTCATGATGAATTTCATGTAGCGGTCTTCGACTGTGATAGTCTGCCTTAACATAAAACTCAGAAATTATAACATATCTGTGTGATTATTTTTTTTTTTTTTGTTTGCATCCATAAAAACAAGAAATGTCAAACTAGTCCAATAAATGTTTGGGCTTGTTGGATGTTGTAACAATTTTTGAAACTATAGGATAACAAGTTGAGCACAATTCTTAATTATGTCACTTTCGAAAGAGACACGGCATGAAGTCACACCGTAACCAACAAGATAGAGCACCATTAGTGTTGTCCAACCAAGATGGTCGGCGTGAGGCACTTCAACTCTGTAGTCAGCAAAGCATGTATGAGAGAGATTATACAAGTTACCTTTCCTTGCAAGAGTGCTAGGTCACTTTGAAGTAGCCTTGTTGGGCAAGATATCCCTCTTCAAATTTTGAATTGCTTAGCCTTCCTCATTCAAAAGATTCAGTACTTATCTCATAGTTGATGTGGAATTTGGCTTCCCAACTAGCATGAGTATTCTTTTTTACTACTACCCCACATGGCTTCTTTCTTTGTGTAGGAAAGCCCCAAATTGCCTAGATAAGAAAGTAATGTGCAGTCTATATGCCAGAAGACATCTTGTCTCCAATAGCTAGCTTTGGAGTTGAGTTCTGCCTAAGATTGTGTATCGTGGTAGCAAAGCTAGAATATTAGGGATGGTTAGGGTGTGTGTCCCCCGCCTACATGCAACAGTTGCTGGTGAGTGAGCATGTTGTGCGTAAGGAAGTGAAATTCCACATTGCCTGGGTACGATAATAAGTTCAGTACATAAGTGTGAGGGCATCTTTAACAGCCTCAAGATCGTGTATTCTGATCAAAGCCGGAGTACAAGGGATTAATAGGGTGCATGTCCTTGGCTGCATGCAACAGGTAATGCCGAATAAGCGCAATGTGCATAGAGGAGTAGTGTGAAGCGGATGTCCCCAATGTGCTATTTATAAGTGTGATGGCATCTTCATTTCATTTTTCAGTAACTAGCGCTGTGGTTGAGTTCTGTCCAAGACCGTGCTAACGTGATATGAGCGCCAAAGTACCAGGAATGCAGTAGCGTGTCCCTGGACGGGTAGGGTTCTACATAATCAAAAGGAAAATATTGAAAGCTTATTCATGAAAATATATTTGTGATTGAGAAATTCAAATGCACGACTGCCGAAGGTGGACAAACAATATAGGACGTAGGGAAGATATATGTTGATTTAACATTTATGTAAGATAAGTTTTGGACACTGATTTTTCCAAATAAATTGGGGTCTTGTGAAACAACTCAGTAACTAAGCTATGTTGGTTTTCACAAAGCTTTCATGTCTTATGGTATTTTACCAGGAAAGTCCCACTTCCAAGGAACATTGTTTACATGTAACTTGAGGGAAACATCAATTTCCCTAAAACTATTTGTTGAATACCAATGGTGGCTTTTTTTAGGTGCAGAGTTTGTTTTCTGTTTCTTTCCTCTTCTTGAGTGATTTAAAATGCATTTACAGGCTGAAGATGGTGTTGGTCTACCTGAGCAAATTCTCGATCAGTCAAGCTATGAAACTGCAGCAAAGCTTTACTTCATATTTGTTCGCTTCAATTTCCTTTGGACCCTTAATTATTTTGCTTTGATAGTTCTAAATTTCCTTGAGGTGAGTATAGTTTATGTTAATGCTGTGTTTTATTTCTCTCTATCTGTTTACTGTCGTACTACCCTTTTAGAAGTAAGAGATGAAGGACCTGCTATCGATTCTCTGTTTTCTGAAAACGAAAAGAGAGTAGATATAGGCTCGAGAATAGATAGGCTTGATGAACAAACTGCCGATACGGAATCTGCGCCTTCAAGCCCTTGAACTTCACTCCTAGGCCATTCAACAAATCTGGCACGAAAAGTCAATCCGATTTCGGTCAGATGCTAGCTTCAGGAGCTTCCTCTTAGTTAGGTTAGTCTGTGCAGAAGCCGTTGTGGTGCGATAAGTATTCTGTGGATTCTTGCAGTAATAGAGAGTACTACTTTCTAGGAGAGTTGCCATACTTAAGTGGAGTAGAGTCACTTGTTTACGAGGTAAAAAGTTTAGTTTTGCCATCGACTGGTTGAAAACTCTTAACTATTCTATTACTACTGTTATGTTTGCTACTATTGTTATATCTATGATTGTGATTGTTTTATGTGACTTCTTGTACTTCTTGCACAGGGTGTAACTCTTATCATTCTCGTCATCCATACCTTCTTTCCCATATCTTATGAAGGAATTCACATCTACTGCAAAAGTCATCTTAATAAACTAAAGGTACATGGTTCCAAAAGTTTGCCTATGAAGCGGTTTCTGAGCCCTTTAACCTGCTTATTAAATCATTTTTTAAAGTGAGTTGAGTTCTCAATGCAAAAGCTTTTTGAGAATAATAGTAGTACTGATTCCTGACATGACTTGCTGCTGTGGTATACACGGCAGATGCTATTAATGTTATGACCTTTTTAATAAAGCTAATTTCAGATAAAATTCCTTCTCTACTGAAAAGTAGGATATCCATTCCTATTGTACATTAAGCAATTTCCAATCAGATAAAATTCTTTCTCTACTGAAAAGTATGAGATTTATTCGTATTATATGTTAAGAAATTTCCACACCATTCTTATTGTAACTTGTAAATTCTGAAATGAATTGCTTGAACATGAAGAAAATTTCACTTATTTTGCAATTTTCCGTAGGTGAATTTGTTTGTGTTTTTACTGGGTGTGCACTTATTTTGCATTTTTTTTCCTTCGACCTTTTCAGCTTATTTGAGGTTTGTTATTATTTTATGTGGTCGGATGTAATAAGGACAAGGGCATACATATTAAGTAGTTCCACTAGAGTACTTTATTGTGTTGGTTTCCGTCACCACCTGCAGAGAAGTTTAAGAAACTTGGTTAAGCATACTAACACAATTTACTCTCCTGACATTGGTCTCCAGGAGGACAACAATATGGAGAATGCCAGAATGATATTTTTAGGACTGGTTGAATTGACTTTTTGGCCATCAAAACTGCTTATCCTGTTTTCCGTCAGGAAAATATTGAGGGATGACTTGCTAACGATTTCTTGAAATAATGTTGAGAGATTTTGGGACTGCTTGAAATGACATTTTGGCCGTGAAAACTGTTATGATAATGCAATAACAATAAGGGGGTGGTTAGCATGCAAGGTTGAATTACTTGGTAGACATGGGGTCTCGATAAAGGATGAATATGTTACAGGTTGTTTGTCCAACAGTTCTTGTAAATCAAAAGGGTTAAGTTTTGGAGTGTAACTAAGGAATGGTTCTGTGCTCTTAACCTACATTTAGTGGTGATGCTATCACTGCTACCATTATACATTATGTCCAAATTTTGAGCAATGAAGCTCTAGATAATTGCTTCAACATCATGATTGTTCTGTCTGGGAGGTTGTACGTACAATTTATGATTGTGTTACTAATTCCACATTCGAATATCTATTTCTGTTGATCCTTCCGTAGGTGCTAAAATTTGTCTGTCCGTTCTTCTCGATATAAATAAGCTATTGCTTTCCCTTTGGTATAGGAGGTTGGAGACGTTCAGTTCATAAAAACTGTACATTGAGAAATCTCTTAGAGAGGACTGTAGGCATAAATTTCTCAAGAAATCTTTAACTATGAGCAATACGCCGACGTCTAAACATGTTCTTGATCCTTTTCCCAATAAATCCCATGACATGGTCTTGGGATTATTACTTCTTTTTTGTCTTCTGAATGCGCCATAGGTTGAAAATTAGTGAAAAGGATCAAAGTTGTGCATCTACTTACATATGGTTCATGTACTTTCTGAGCTCTGTTGCACAATACAATTTCTATGCCAGCACTTCCAATATATAAGTTCGTGAAGATAAATGCATCCTCTTTTAAGGGGATGGCAATCAAATGGGTAATCTCTTTCATGTATTTTAGGCTATACGGTGCAATTTCTCTAACAACTTGTAAAGGTGTTTCTATTATTGTGATTTCTCTTGACTCAGCTTATTCAGTCCTTTTTTCACAATATTGATTGCTTGGTTGAGCTTTTTAATTTTTCCCTTCATGCATACTGCTTCCGCTTTTTTTACCAGAAAAATGATTTTTGTTTCAAACTTATTAGTCGTCTTCTTTTTGTTTTTCAGGTCATTTTCCTGTTAATCTTGGCTGCTGATTTATTAGTCAATGTTCTATACCTATCTCCAGTGACCGCCTTTTATCTCCCACTCAGGGTTGCCCCTTACATTCGGGTTGTGGTTTTCATTCTCAGTATTAGGTGAATAGTGCCCATTCTTGCCAATATTCTGCCATAATTGATTACATTTATAGTTTTATCTTCTATGTGAAGCGAGTATTGGCACATATATTCTGACTATCGATCTCTTAACTTTTTCCATGACATTTTAGAGCTACCATTTACCATCTGCACTTTTATTTTGTTGAGCTGTCCTTTGAGTTTTGACACCCCTTCCGATCTTTTCGTCATGAGACTCCATTCTTTGAACAGCTAGAACTATTGAAGTTGAAGGGGAAAAAGAAAAAGAACAAGAAGAAAGGCAGCCTTCTCATTTTTTAAGCTTTTGATTTTTTTTATTTGAATTTTCAGATGATATGCAATCCAGACTCTAGGAAGAATCATTCTAAATGAAAATTGTCAAGTGGAAAGCTATTTTTGCTATATTGCTTATAAAAATACTAGGAATCACATGGTGCAAACCACATCATCATTGAAAGTGACGTGCAACAGTATGTGTTTGGAGATCATTAAAGTTCTCGTCATCTTGTGATTAGAATCTGCCATTCCTTTCTTTCTCATTCATTATGTGTATCTTGGTGGTGCAATAGAGGCGCTTTTATAATTTGCACCGATTGGTATGGTCATCCCTCAATACAAAGGAAAACAAACTGGACATAAAATTTTTGTGCAGGTTTATTGGCATCTTCCAATTCAATTTTGTTTTCTATTTTCGTAGTTTCCTTTCCTTTTTCTAAACAAACGTGGGGAAATAAATCAAAATGCACAAGTGAAATTCTCAGACCGTTGGTACTCTTCTTTTCCTTGCTATAGGAGTTCTCGATCATTTTATTTGACAGATGGCTGTAAAAATAAAGAAGGGAAAGAAAAAATGAAGATGGTGAACTTGTTTTAAATTGTTGGCCACCAAATCAACTAGAAGTTAGATGGGAAATTCTTATTTGTAGTGTTATGTCTTGTCACTGCACCTAGACTTTCCTCCATAAATGGGCCAAACATGTGCAACGATTATAATATTTGCTTCTGAGGTTGAAGATTGGATCTACAGTCAGCTGTGTTACCATGTTAAATTGTTGCACCGGTCATCTAAAAGCTCAGGTTACATTATTATTTGTTATTGTCACCCAAGCCTAATCAACATGAAGTACTGTCTATTCTCATGGTTGTGGATTGTTAGATAGGAGATTTCACAAGCAAAAACTGATGAAGGCCACTTTTTGGTCAAGGAATCTTCATGCACTTGGCTGATCCTGAAATCCATCTCATTTTTGGCGTTGAGGAAAATAGATAAAAAATCTAGCCAGTTGTATGACTGTAACAACACAAGCAAGTTAATTAAGATCTCGTGCATTTCACCGCAACCTTGTCTCCCTTATAAAGCTTAGGCCTTTTCGGTAGGGCTAAAGATCCCAGCCTTAAACCCCAACCTGAAGTGGAAAAAATAATGCTTCAGACCACCTCGGCCTTCCAGATTGTCAAAGTGCCCATGGAAGTTAAGTTTTACTCGCCCTTCTAAAGTTGTCTTTTTACTTAAGAGGGGCAACTTTCGAATAGCTACATTGGGAATTTGCTTCAACCAATCATTTGAAGCTTGGTGGAGCCTAGACCATTGAACACAGTTAAACAGACGCCTCGGATAAGCATGTAATAAAATTCTTTCCTTTCGACTCTTGAGTTTTTTCGACTCCATATAGCCACTAAAAAGTGTTCTATTCT
Source organism: Arbutus unedo (assembly GCA_014822125.1). Lineage (NCBI taxonomy): Eukaryota > Viridiplantae > Streptophyta > Magnoliopsida > Ericales > Ericaceae > Arbutus > Arbutus unedo. Next base: position 8,423 of record JABCMJ010004007.1, read on the forward strand.
ACTTGTACCCGTAATTGGACAAAATGACAAAGATGGTTGAATTAGCTAGCCATTTCATTTAGATTGGTACGTGTTAGAGTTTGTCCCATATTGGTTAATTGTTACTCCAAAACTTGTATATGAGCTAGGGTGGTCTCTTCACTAATTGTTAATTAGTTTTGAGTTAGATGCTTTTAACATGGTATTAGAGCAAGGGTTTCGAAAGTTTTTGTACAAGATTCTTGGTTGATTATCCCTTTGTTTATGCCTTTAAGTGCACCTTGTTTCGTTGTGGTCAGTGTGTTGTCGATCTATTATTTATCTCTCCATGTTCGGGTCAAGGGTCGCACATGCGGAAGTGTTAGAGTTGTCCCACATTGATTAATTGATATCTCCAAAATTAGTATATGAGCCTGAGCGGACTCTCCACTTATTGCCAATTAGTTTTGAATTAGATGCTTTAACAATCCACATGCTATGGTCAATTGTATGGAGTATTCTTTGCTTTGCTCTTTTTGAAGACGAGGGATTAGCAATTGCCAACAGGAACCTTGAAGCTGGAACAAAAACCTATGTTTTTGCTAGTTAAACTAATTTATGTATTAGCTAAAAGGAGGGCGTAAGGCACTTTTCTCTGTTCTTGTACTTGAGAAAACAAAATATGTTGAAATGCTTATAGTTTGAAAGGCATGATGCTTCTTTAAGATTGTATCTACATGCTTAGTTATCCGTGTAAAATCACCAACTTCAAGTGAACCTAGCTGGATGGAGGCTAGCACTTTGGCAAAGCATAAGTTGAATATTTGATTTTTCACTCTTAAAACTTCACTTTTTTATTAATGAGTAATTTTTCTGTTTAAGAGGTTTTTAACTGTAAGTTGGTGTTGGTGATAGTGAAGACGGCTTTTGTCCTCCTTAACCCCCTATCTTCTGGCCAATGGAAACGGTAAGTGCCAAAAGAATATGATTTTGATGCTTTGATGTGTAGTAGACTGATGATTGTTAATCATAGCGTTTGGCCCATGCTTGATTACAAAAGATACAAAGAATAATAGAAAAGAATTAGAAGTGTAGAACTCCCCAATACACGTTGGATTTCATTGCAGTCAATTATCCTGGTGCACCTATGTATGTTCCATTGCTTTCTCTTTGGCGGATAATATTAAGTTTTTCTTGGTCTATCTGGTATGGTTTCTAATTTTTTTTACCTTTTGTTTTCTTCTTGTCCCTTGATGCTAGGGAATTGAGGGAGAGCATCCTTATCCTTTGTGGAATGCTTAGTACTTACTTGAATATCATGGTTCGTATTTCATTGCCTCATAATATCATTATGTTTATGCATGTTGGAGTGTATCAAACAAACTGACCAAAATATATCAGCCAGGTTCATGATTCAAACAATCTGGCTAGTTCAATATACTTTTATCTAACTATACTTCTATTATAAAAGAGAACAAAATGGCCTTTGTTCCAAAGGCCTAGTGAGTTAAGCGAGCCCTTTTTTTAAAGACGGTCCTTTTCTTTCCCCGGACATATAACTCGCTTGTTTAGTATTGCTAATTATTGTAGGAGGATTCCGTCCCCTGGAGACCACCAGGAGCTTCGGTTGTCGAATATCGTGGAAGTTAGGTTGCGGTTGTAGTGGTTGCAAGTGGAATGCAGGCGCTTTAGGTTTGTATTGACCATGCACTCTTGCTTCATCTAATGTTGTAAGTATGATAGAGGTGGTGTGGTGATTTACTTTAATGCCTAATGTCACACCCCAAACTCCAAGGGTATGAAAATACGTAGGAATTAAATATTAAACCAACCCACTAAATATTAACTAAAAAATCAAGTTATTACACCCCCGTTTCAATTAACTAAACATCTATCAAATCTGGGTCCACAATTCCCAATCAAACAAACGAAAATAAAACGTAGTTTATCTCAAAAACTAAGAAAGTAATCTTCTAAGGCTCTACCCCCTTGAATCTCCAGATAACATGTTAAACGACTGGTAAAGAAGCTTAAAACCTGTCTTGTATCAAAACGTGTAGATTTTCCTTGCGTACAAGAGTATACATTTTGCAAATGTTCTACCATATAATTATGCATTTGAAAACCACATGCAGCACATGAGACCTCCACCACATCTAACAACTAGCACTACCTATGTTAAAATTTACGTCACGTTCTAGTCTCCAATACTTTTATGGGCTCTCACCGCACGATTCATCCGCTACACCTTCATTAGTTTCATGGGTTCTCATCGTAGAAATCCAGCAAGTGGTACCTTCATTAATTTTACAGGCTGTCACCGAAGGAATCACAAAGACACCTTTTTTAGGGTAATACAACACAACACATGACTATGCACATGCCCTATCCAATGACCAATTCATGTACTCGAAACAATATGGTTCTACTGGTAGCGAAATTTTAAAAAAAGTGTTTCTATTGGTAGAGAAAATGTTTCTATTGGTAGAAGTTAATACTGTTCATTTTAAGAAAAGGTTCTACCGGTACAACCCAGACCTTTTACCGGTAGAAAACGCTACTAGAATATTTTTTAAAAGTCTTCCACTGGTACACCACGACCATTCTACTGGTAGAAGGTGCCACTGGAATAATTTTCACAAAACGTGAAAAAACGCTTCTATCCGTAGAAAGTCACTCCGAGAAACATTCTGCGAGACAAACTAGAATTCAACTCAAACTCCACCAAAATATACACAAAGTATTACGTGAACATAAAATTAATCAAAGACAATACTACCACCGTATTGAACATCTTTAAACAAGGGTTTAACACAAAATCCTACCTTGAATCAATAACTCCAAAAAACCCTAGAAAACTCTTAATCTCCACCGATTCTTGCGGAGAAGATCAACCCTTGGCTCGATTCGAAGCCCTCGGCGCAAGGATTGACGCTCCTACTTCGTGTTTTCCAAGAATCTGAGAGATAAGCTCTCGATTTGTCCGGACACTAGAGAGGAGAGAGAGAGCAGCGTGCGAGAGAGAGCATCCAATTATGGTTTTAGGCAGAATGAACGTAGTAGGTTTAAAAGTCTGATCTTATACCCATTAATTAACGAAGTAACTGTAAACCCCAAAGTTCAACAATATTTCAAATATAACTCCCAGAAATCAAACTCAACAATAAAATTCGCAGATCCTCAATCATTCAAAAATTACAAATATAAAATAAATTACATAACTGGGACCATCCTTACAGCTAATGATTATCACCAAGCTTCAGCAAATGATTGAAGCTATGATTGTAGTAGAATAGAGATGATGGTCTTCCTCTGATGTCTCCAAGCAGGCAATAATAGAGTAGATAGGCGAAGCAGCCAATAGTCGTCTGTACTTGCCTATCGATAGATAGCTGGTTGCTTCCCAAGTTTAAACCATTTGAAACTAAATTGCTACTTTTTTCTTGTTATTGATAGGTGTTAGTTAATTAGGTTAAATGTATAAGTTAACCCTA